>JAGDYQ010000243.1:604357-608743 GCA_021962125.1 Bulinus truncatus
CGGAGGGCGGTCAAGTTTTAACATGTTCTGCAATATTTGAATAAATCTATGAGTACAGGACTGGCTCTCTGGCGACCTGTTTTATTGAATCGTTTCAAGATGAGCTCACTAGGTCCCTTCACTAGGTCCCTTCACTAGGTCCCTTCACTAAGTCCCTTCACTATGTCCCTTCACTAAGTCCCTTCACTATGTCCCTTCACTAAGTCCCTTCACTAGGTCCCTTCACTAAGTCCCTTCACTAGGTCCCTTCACTAGGTCACTTTACTATGTCCCTTCACTAGGTCTCTTCACTAAGTCCCTTCACTAGGTCCCTTCACTGGGTCCCTTCACTAGGTCCCTTCACTAGGTCCTTCACTAAGTCCCTTCACTGGGTCACTTCACTAGGTCCCTTCACTAGGTCCCTTCACTAGGTCCCTTCACTAAGTCCCTTCACTAAGTCCCTTCAATAAGTCCCTTCACTAGGTCACTTCACTAGGTCCCTTCACTAGGTCTCTTCCCTTCACTAGGTCCCTTCCCTTCACTAAGTCCCTTCACTAGGTCCCTTCACTAGGTTCCTTCACTAGGTTCCTTTACTAAGTCCCTTCACTAGGTCCCTTCACTAAGTCCCTTCACTAGGTCCCTTCACTAGGTCCTTTCACTAGGTCCCTTCCCTTCACTGTCCCTTCACGAGGTCCCTTCACTAGGTCCCTTCACTAGGTCCCTTCCCTTCACTAGGTCCCTTCACTAGGTCCTTTTAACTAGGTCCCTTCACTAGGTTCCTTCACTAGGTCCCTTCACTAAGTCCCTTCACTAGGTCCCTTCACTAGGTCCCTTCACTAGGTCTCTTCACTTTATCTCCTATGTAGCTTTACGGCGGCTGTTACACAACAAAGAAAATATTAAGTAAATATTAGAAAAGTTTATTTTTCAACTTTGAAATTATATTAACTAACTTGGTTTGAAATTATATTAACTAACTTGGTTTGAAATTATATTAACTAACTTGGTTTCGCTGTGCTTTAAAAAATATCTGGCACAACGTTTTGGCCATGGAAATATTTGATTTTTATTCATACAACTTAAACATTTTGTTTAGAGAGTTTATAATTAGAATCATACAATATGACGCAACATGCACGCTAGAATTACTTAAAATAATTACTTAAAGTAGAAGGCTAGAAGCTTACTAAGTTTTAGATATCAGACGACCTGACAGACTAAGGAAATGAAAGTGGTAAATAATTAGATAGATAACAGTATACATATAGTAATAATCAGATAGATAACAGTATACATCCTTAAATACATAATTGTCTAACTCGCGTGTCTCCCTCGCAGGTAGTTTTCATATCGTGAGATGTATGCGTTGTAACACTGTGTCTCCCTCGCAGGTAGTTTTCATATCTTTGTTATTTCTGTTCACATCGTATTCTGTTCATGGCGATAAAGGCCACATGTCCTTTTCTATTGCAGTATTTCGTATATTTCTTTGTTATCCCTTCTGTCGGATTTCGTTCAGCCAGCTTCAGAAGGCTTTTCCACTAGTAAAACATAAACTGAAGAACTGTTTGGAAAGGAGTCCATTAAAATAGTATGAATGAATTAAGGTGTATCAATGATAAGGTGTTGTGTGCGCAAATTATTTATAGTTAGATTCAGAGTTTAATAGTCGGGGGTTGTTTTTGTTAAGCTTCTGTACTCCTAATGAGGATTATTTTCTTTGGGATGAACTATATAGCATATGAACTTTATTTGATGTACTATTGTGTCCCTATTCTCAGATGTATTTTGGGTCCAATAATCTGTTCATGTTCTTTGTGGCCACTTCGAGTACATAGATATATTTTTGTATACAGACTGATTGTTAACGCGCTCAAATAGTAGAGTACAAGTCAGATTTTTCTATCGACACCTAGCCCCTTCCCCTCCCCAACTAATGGAACCTGTGTCAGATGTATCCGGCTGTTCCATTTACCAAACCTGCGTAGTGTTTCCGTTTATTTGACATTTCAGACATAAATGACATTGATCGATGTCACTTGACATTTACATTATAATATTCCGCTCAGTGGAAACTAAATTAAATTTTTGCAACCAGCGTAAAATTTTTACAATACAAACCATGTGGAACAGTGTTGACAGTAGCTCGCGCCTGGTGGAACAGTGTTGACAGTAGCTCGCGCCTGGTGGAACAGTGTTGACAGTAGCTCGCGCCTGGTGGAACAGTGTTGACAGTAGCTCGCGCCTGGTGGATCAGTGTTGACAGTAGCTCGCGCCTGGTGGAACAGTGTTGACAGTAGCTCGCGCCTGGTGGATCAGTGTTGACAGTAGCTCGCGCCTGGTGGAACAGTGTTGACAGTAGCTCGCGCCTGGTGGAACAGTGTTGACAGTAGCTCGCGCCTGTTCTTTCAGTGGAAGAAAAAAAACTAAAGATTAAAAATACATCCACGATATTAATTGTAGAAAATATGTAAACAAAAAGTAGACATTGGTCAATGTAAACAAAAAGTAGACATTGTTCAATGTAAACAAAAAGTGGACATTGGTCAATGTAAACAAAAAGTGGACATTGTTCAATGTAAACAAAAAGTAGACATTGTTCAATGTAAACAAAAAGTGGACATTGTTCAATGTAAACAAAAAGTGGACATTGTTCAATGTAAACAAAAAGTGGACATTGGTCAATGTAAACAAAAAGTGGACATTGGTCAATGTAAACAAAAAGTAGACATTGGTCAATGTAAACAAAAAGTAGACATTGTTCAATGTAAACAAAAAGTAGACATTGGTCAATGTAAACAAAAAGCAGACATTGTTCAATGTAAACAAAAAGTAGACATTTGTCAATGTAAACAAAAAGCAGACATTGTTCAATGTAAACAAAAAGTAGACATTGTTCAATGTAAACAAAAAGTGGACATTGGTCAATGTAAACAAAAAGGGGACATTGGTCAATGTAAACAAAAAGTGGACATTGTTCAATGTAAACAAAAAGTGGACATTGGTCAATGTAAACAAAAAGTGGACATTGGTCAATGTAAACAAAAAGTGGACATTGGTCAATGTAAACAAAAAGTGGACATTGGTCAATGTAAACAAAAAGTGGACATTTGTCAATGTAAACAAAAAGGGGACATTGTTCAATGTAAACAAAAAGTGGACATTGGTCAATGTAAACAAAAAGTACACATTGGTCAATGTAAACAAAAAGTGGACATTGGTCAATGTAAACAAAAAGTGGACATTGGTCAATGTAAACAAAAAGTAGACATTGGTCAATGTAAACAAAAAGTAGACATCGGTCAATCAGGAGAATTAATTAGTTCGATATTAAGGATGGGAGGGGATATGACTAAAGAAATGACCTCGTCTTAGCTGTCCAGTAACAACATCGGGAGCTCCGACCTAAGTCATCATGTAAACATCAACTGACAGTCACAAACCTGGTACCCCAGTTGTAAACAGAGTTATGTAGACTTGCAGCTGTCCAAGTGAAAAAATTAAATCAACTGGTCAGTCTGAGGTCAGATTGGTGGAGAGGTAGAGATGTGCGCTGGTCAGTTGAGATGTAGAGAAGTGAGCTGGTCAGTCAGAAAGCTGGCGACGACCAGAAATAAACTGCTACGGTAGTTTCAAATCAACCAATCAAAACTTTTCTTGTTTAGTGAAGAGATGAATACCATCGCCTCATTATTTAATTCGAAAACTCACACTGTAACAAACACTCACACTATAACAAACACTCATACTATAACAAACACTCACACTATAACAAACACTAACAAACACTCACACTATAACAAACACTCACACTATAACAAACACTCACACTATAACAAACACTCACATTATAAAAAACACTCACACTATAACAAACACTCACATTATAACAAACACTCACACTATAACAAACACTCACATTTATAACAAACACTCACACTATAACAAACAAACACATTATAACAAACACTCACACTATAACAAACAAACACATTATAGACTATAACAGTCACTCACACTATAACAAACACTCACACCGAGCCGATCTTCATTTTTTTGGAGGGCCCAAGTCTATGATACATTTTGGGACTCAACGGAAAGATACATATGGGGGCCTCGGGGCATAACGATGTTTAAAGCCACCGGTTGGAAATATTGGGCCCTAACCTATATTTGAAATATGGGCCTCCTCTCTGTTTTGATCCCCAACTGTTTGCTCTTCCTTGTTACTGGTCAAATTAAAAATCGACACAGTCCCACTTAGACTTTTAATTTGGGGGGTGAAAGAGTTGTGGGCTAATTAGTTTACCTACCCACACACACACACATACACACACCTCACACCTCTCACCGTCGTCGTCGTCGTCGGCATCCGTCCGTCTCGAGAGACGATGGTGTAGCTAAGTT
>JAGDYQ010000243.1:609243-673892 GCA_021962125.1 Bulinus truncatus
TTAAAAGCAAAAAACTTTCTGTTAAGGTATGAGCCTGGGGTACCTCCAGTCGACTGGGCGTGGCCCATAATTGGGCCCCGTGGAGGTTGAGGCCTTGGGTTTGTGTGACCTACTGTTCATATTTATAGCCAAACATAGCATCAGGTGGGACTGCAACATTTTTCATTTCTAGCCGGGCCTCGCAATACTTAGACCGGCCTTTGATCCTACAATACCTTCCATCCTCTTTCCGTCTTCTTTGCCCCTCCCCCCCCTTCCCAAACCATATCCGAGATCGCTGTTACTATTGGGAAAATATGTGTCTGGCGTCGACATGACTCGAACCCGTTCCATACATATTGCAAATTTGAGTTCATATTATCAAAATTAGTCAACCTTGACGAAGCCGTTTTATGGCAATCGCAGCTACTGGCAATAAATTTGATGTTTGTTGTCGCAAGAGTTTCTGGAAAGAAAAATTGTCCTTCAACAAAGTATAATTCCAGACCTAAATTTGTCTTATAGCAAGTGTACTACCAGACAGAAATGTGTCTTATAGCAAGTGTACTACCAGACAGAGTTTGTCTTATAGCAAGTGTACTACCAGACCTAAATATGTCTTATAGCAAGTGTACTACCAGACAGAATTTGTCTTATAGCTAGTGTACTACCAGACAGAATTTGTCTTATAGCAAGTGTACTACCAGACCTAAATATGTCTTATAGCAAGTGTACTACCAGACAGAAATGTGTCTTATAGCAAGTGTACTACCAGACAGAGTTTGTCTTATAGCAAGTGTACTACCAGACCTAAATATGTCTTATAGCAAGTGTACTACCAGACAGAAATGTGTCTTATAGCAAGTGTACTACCAGACAGAATTTGTCTTATAGCAAGTGTACTACCAGACCTAGATTTGTCTTATAGCAAGTGTACTACCAGACAGAATTTGTCTTATAGCAAGTGTACTACCAGACAGAATTTGTCTTATAGCAAGTGTACTACCAGACAGAATTTGTCTTATAGCAAGTGTACTACCAGACCTAAATTTGTCTTATAGCAAGTGTACTACCAGACAGAATTTGTCTTATAGCAAGTGTACTACCAGACCTAAATTTGTCTTATAGCAAGTGTACTACCAGACAGAATTTGTCTTATAGCAAGTGTACTACCAGACAGAAATTTGTCTTATAGCTAGTGTACTACCAGACAGAATTTGTCTTATAGCAAGTGTACTACCAGACCTAAATTTGTCTTATAGCTAGTGTACTACCAGACAGAATTTGTCTTATAGCAAGTGTACTACCAGACCTAAATTTGTCTTATAGCTAGTGTACTACCATACAAAAATTTGTCTTATAGCAAGTGTACTACCAGACATAAATTTATTTAACAGAATTGTACCATCAGAGATAATTAGCTCAACTTGTTATGACATTTGCGCAAACTTAATTATGCATATGTGCACTGATATGACAACAACGTCTATTGTAAAAAGTGCCCATTACACCAAAAAGACATCAACTGCTATTATAATATGTGCACAACCGCCACAAATAATTCAACGTGTTGGCCATCTGCTGAGGTGTTCTCTACTTTTTAGCTAAAGAAATTATTCCGCGACATTTAGCAACACATACAATATGAATATCTCCGCGTAAAAAAAATAAAACAAGAATTGAATACCTGGCCATAAAAAGAAACCTATATCGCTAAAATACATTTATATGTCTGGGGCATTCCATTCGTCGTCACACAATCGTATTGCCTCATATCTGTGCTTCACTGGACAAGATTCCTTAAGGGCAAAGTGAAGTCCATTAGCACTTAATGCAACATTAAAACTGCAGCAGAAAGAGCTACAAGTCTCAGTTGAGTTCATTTAACTTGTGAAATTTGATCTCACGTTGTCCATTGTCCTAGTTGTGGGACATACAGTTCACGAGGACATGTGAATATGTCACATAATGTATGACAATAATGGCTGCCGTACAGAATGGAGAAAAATGTTTGTGTGTGTGTCTCGGTATAAAAAGAAATAATTCTCTTTTGATGGTCGAAAGATTTACGTCAGGTAGTACAAATAAAGTATCTGTTGATGTCGTCATGTGGTGCTGTCGTCTTGCGGTGCTTCTGGTGCTGTCGTACTGCGGTGCTTTTGTTTTGTGGGGCTGTCATAGTTGTAATAATGTCTTGTGGTGCTGTTGTCTTGTGGTGCTGTTGTCTCGTGGTACTGTTTTCTTGTGGTGCTGTCTCTGTAATCACAGTCTTATAAATGTAGGGTGAATTACATTGAGTTGGTTACATTGGCTAGAAAGTTGTTAGGATTATATATATAAGAGCTTTAATGAAAACAGATACGAGACAGACAGGCAAATAGATAAATAGTTACATAGATTAGCAGACAGATAGATAAATAGACAGACAGATAGATAGATACTTTGATAGATAGGTATATATATATATATATATATATATATATATATATATATATATATATATATAAAGATAGATAGATAGAAAGATAGATACTTAGATAGATAGATAGATACTTAGATATTTTGATAGATAGATAGATAGATAGATACTTAGATATTTTGATAGATAGATAGATAGATAGACAATTAAAGACTTATGCGAATGTTATTTATGTTGACTCAAAGTTGGACGAATCGACTGATAGATATATTATTCAATAGTGAAACTTACATATAGATGGATGGATTGATTTTTGTATAGAATGCGCAATGGATGGAAGATGAAATAAAAAATGGCTAAATACGAAGAAAGGTAAATAAATTGATCCTTAGTGTCAATAGACTAACACCACATGTGTTGAACCAATATCTTAATGTTCCTAAGTATTTGATAGTATCTGCTCATACAATAGAGTTAACTGTATGTATTATTAAGTCAGGCAGTTAGTACCTGACGGTTAGTACCTGACGGTTAGTACCTGACAGTTAGAACCTGAGTACAACACGTTTCTTATGAAATAAAGTTTCGGTTGAGAATAAACAAAACAGAAATATATTTAAAAAACTAATACACTTGTTCCATCTGTCTACTATTTGATAAATAAATGCTACTTATTCTAGAATTAAAAAAAAATAATATAGATATGAATGTGTATGTGTGTGTATGTGTGTGTGTATTTATGTGTGTGTTTGTGTGTATATTTATGCGTGTATGTATGTCTGTATGTATGTGTGTATGTGTGATTGTATATGTATTTATGTGTGTGTGTATTTGTGTGTGTTTGTGTGTGTGAGTGTATGTGTGTATGTGTGATTGTATATGTATGTATGTTGTGTGTATGTGTGTGTGTACATATGTGTTTATGTGTGTGTATGTGTTCATGTGTGATTTTATATGTGTGTATGTGTGTGTACATAGGTTTGAGGTTGTGTGTGTACATGAGTGAATGGGTGTGTGTGCGTGTGTGTGTGTTAGTGTGTATTTAGGTAGATATCTTGCATGTAAAGTAGAAGTTACTAAACAACACCAACAGTTCGAGCCCCTGTTGTCTATAGAGAGGGAGACACACAATAAACATAATTACAGGAAAGACATACAATCCAAGAAATAACAACGTATTCCCATGGATCTAATAGGAAGATTTCAATCGAATTATTTTTTTTTCTTTTCTTATCCATTCCAAAGTACACATAACTCTGTGCTGTAGACAATTTCATAAACATAATTGTCGAACTTTCTTATCTCTCACTTCACATCGCATTGGACATGACCTGATTCAATTTCGTCTTTTCCTCGCACATATACAAAGAGAACTGTATATAAACTAAAACTAAATAAATGGCTTGACTTGTTTAGTGAAAACAAAAAGATGTTCTAATTGATTCATCTTGTCAGTTGGTTTGATATATTATCTAATTACTGCTTCATGATGTTTATTGATTTTTTTTCTCTTAAATATGGCGGATTTGAGCTCAGAAAAAAGTGCAAAATTCACACCGGAAATGGATATTGTGTAAAGTACGTAGCCAGATTTAAAACACGTTTTGGTTTGAAAATAAAGAGAAAAGAAAAACGGAAACTTTACTTTTTAAAATTTGGAATAAATACATGTCTTGCTATACTTGTTTTATTTTATTTCTCAGACTTCACTCGAACACAATTTTTTTTTTATACCGATGATAAACTACATGAGCTGGGGAGCTCAAGGAAGCAGAAGATAAACTATAATAATATATATAATGAGGGATGCATGTTCAAGATGGTTATAGATAAACTATATACATATATAATTAGGGACGCATGCTAGCATGTAGACTTGTTGATGATCGCTTACAGTGACATCTGGAGGGAAGAATATTAAGCAGCTGAAGAAACCCCTTCACGTCATTTCTATCTCTCTCTCTTCCCCCACCCCCCCTCTATTTTCCTCTTTTTAATACTTCTAAATAGAACGCGACGTATTTTATTCCTTGAGGTAACAATTCACCACAAGACTCTGTGACTTAACTTTCATGGACCATCGTAATGTTTAAATCTCAAATGACCACTGCACTGCTATCATCTCAAAATGACCATGGCACTGCCCCCCTCTCAAAATGGCCAAGGCACTGCTCTCATCTCAAAATGACCTTGACACTGCTCTCATCTCAAAATGACCATGGCACTGCTCTCATCTCAAAATGACCATGACACTGCTCTCATCTCAAAAAGACCAAGGCACTGCTCTCATCTCAAAATGACCAAGGCACTGTTCTCATCTCAAGATGACCATGACACTGCTCTCATCTCAAAATGATCATGGCACTGCTCTCATCTCAAAATGACCATGACACTGCTCTCATCTCAAAATGACCAAGGCACTGTTCTCATCTCAAAATGACCATGACACTGCTCTCATCTCAAAATGACCATGACACTGCTCTCATCTCAAAATGACCATGGCACTGCTCCCCTCTCAAAAGTCGAACAATGCAACTCTCAAAAGTATTTCGCCTAACCCCCCAAACACATCATTTCCATAGAGTCCCCCAAGCACACATTCGCTCTTACCCAACATTCAGTCAAAAGTTTTATTTTATAAAATTAGAAGCCGCTAGTAATGTAATCAATCAAACATTAGTAGTTGTGACTATCAATCAAAAAGTAGTGTCATAATTAATTTGATCATTCCAATGGTAGTTATGATTAATTTATTCAATGAAATAACATTTGTGATGAACCTTATTCAATCAAAAACTAGAGGCTATTTACTTAACAAATCAAAATTTCTGCTGTTTAATCAGTAAATAAAAAACAGTAGACCCAATTAATGTAATCTATCAAAGAGTAGTCGCAAGTTGGGATCAATTCAATCAACCAAGCAACCAAAATAAAATAAAAATCTACGTTTTTAACTAAGATAATTCACTGTACTGTAAATATAGGATGCACCAGGTTCAAAGGTAAAAGGTTATATCATGGAAGATAACTCTATATCATGGAAGATAACTCTATATCATGGAAGATAACTCTATATCATGGAAGATAACTCTATATCATGGAAGATAACTCTATACCACGGAAGATAACTCTATATCACGGAAGATAATTCTATATCATGGAAGATAATTCTATATCATGGAAGATAATTATATATCATGGAAGATAACTCTATATCATGGAAGATAACTCTATATCATGGAAGATAACTCTATATCATGGATGGTAACTCTATACCACGGAAGATAACTCTATATCACGGAAGATAACTCTATACCATGGAAGATAACTCTATATCATGGAAGATAGCTCTATCGCGCGCATTATATTTATCATTATTTTAGCTAGCATTCTATTGAGACCTGCTTCATAATGTTAGAAGTAAATTCCTCCACTCTCCACATTCTTTTAACCTTACACCCTTCCCTTCTTCTCTCCCCCCCTACCCGCATACACCTCTGTTAAAAAGAGATGAAAGAGTAGAGAACAGAATAATTGATGAACTTGAGTCGTAAGACTATTACGTCAATGGCGGAGTTTGAAATATTTTTTCTTCAGTTTTTCCTATCAGCAGAAAATACAAAAACATCCACAACATAATAGTAGTCTTCATTCAACCAATCGAAATAATTATTTATGAGTTCCACAAAGATAATTAAAAATTTTTCTTTGTGTCTTTTCTTCTTCTATTTTACAGTTTTATTTATCACCCTTGGGTTGTCTTCAAATAGTTTCATTCTTGTTCTGCGCATGCGTCATAGTTCAATAGTTTTTTTTCCCCTTTTGTTAAGCCTACCCTTCACATGCCCCTCCCCCCTACGGACCCACCGATGAGTTATTTCTGTTTGTTTACCAATCGTGATTAAGATAGCGGAGGTCTTTGTTGACGTCATAACATGACAACCTAAATCCTCCACCCCCCCACCCCTACTTTCCCTTCTCACTCAATTCTTACTCCAGTTTACAAACCTTAAGAAAATTGGCAATCTTAATTTTTTTTTTTTTCACTTTTGAAACACCGGCCTATTGTATTGTTTCGAGTAGCAGCTAATTAAAAAGACGGACACACCTGCGGACACATACACACCCACGGACACACCCACCCACGGACACAAACACCCGATGGCACACCCATGGGCACACACACCCACGGACAAACACACCCACAACACAAACACCCACGGACAAAGACATCCAAGGACACAAACACGGACACACACATTCACAGACACACACACCCTTGGACACACACACCCACGGACACACACACCCACGGACACACACACACGGACACACAAACAGAGGCACACCCACGGACACACACACGAACACACCCACGGACACACACACCCACGGACACACACACCAACGGACACACACACCCAATGACACACCCATGGACACACACACCCACGACACACACACCAACGACACACACACACCCACGACACACACATCCACGACACACACGGGCACAGCGGTAAGCACATAATCAAACAAAGGAACTCTTTTGCTTGAAATAAAATCTACAGATATAGTTGAAAGTAATACTGGTATATGTTTATGTTTCCATTGTTTTAAAATAAAATCTACAGATATAGTTGAAAGTAATACTGGTATATGTTTATGTTTCCATTGTTTTAAAATAAAATCTACAGATATAGTTGAAAGTAATACTGGTATATGTTTATGTTTCCATTGTTTTAAAATAAAATCTACAGATATAGTTGAAAGTAATACTGGTATATGTTTATGTTTCCATTGTTTTAAAATAAAATCTACAGATATAGTTGAAAGTAATACTGGTATATGTTTATGTTTCCATTGTTTTAAAATAAAATCTACAGATATAGTTGAAAGTAATACTGGTATATGTTTTTTGTGTGTATGTCATCCCAGAGACACTATACTGGTTCTCGATGTAAACTTAAACATACCTATGTATGTATGTATGTATGTATGCATGTATGTATGTATGTATGTATGTATGTATGTGTATGTATGTATGTATGTATGTATGTATGTATGTATGTATGTATGTATGTATGTATGCATGCATGTATGTATGCATGCATGTATGTATGTATGTATGTATGTTTGTATGTGTGTATGTATGTATGTGTATGTATGTATGTATGTATGTATGTATGTATGTATGTATGTATGTGTGTTTCTATCTATCTATCTATCTATCTATCTATCTATCTATCTATCTATCTATCTATCTATCTATCTATCTATCTATCTATCTATCTATCTATCTATCTATCTATCTATCTATCTATCTATCTAACTATTCCGATTTATCAGTGTAGATTTTATCTAATCATATATATATATATATATATATCGTTATGAATAAAAACACTATTATACATATATTAAGGATTTTATTAGGCATTTGACCAAAATAATAACACATGCCTAACCCGCGTTATTTATGGTCTACAACAGTGTTTCTCAAAGTGTGTTTGGTGGGGTACGTGCCTTACTGTGCTGAGAATATCGGGTAAAGGTGATTGGTTCAAGCAATAACAACAACAGAGGGGAAACATGTACCGGAATAACATTATGCAATCATAATTTGTATTGAATAGGGCGACTTGGTATAAAGAAAAATAAAGAAAGGGTACATAGATAATCAAAGATTGGGAAGCACTGGTCTACAGAATCAACATTAGTTAGGGCAGTCAGTAACTATGGGGCAGCCATGTTATGGTTGGCTACAAGATTCTACTAACAGCCATTGTTATGGTTGGCTACATGGCTCTACTAACAGCCATTGTTACAGTTTGCTACATGGCTCTACTAACAGCCATTGTTACGGTTGGCTACATGGCTCTACTAACAGCCATTGTTACAGTTGGCTACATGGCTCTACTAAAAGCCATTGTTATGGTTGGCTACATGGCTCTACTATCAGCCATTGTTACGGTTGGCTACATGGCTCTACTAACAGCCATTGTTACGGTTGACTACATTGCTCTACTAACAGCCATTGATCATTGTAACAGACAATAGTAAGTAATGGTCAGTAAGTCAGATAACTGTGAGCATAAAGAACCAGGATCTCGGTGTTCTACGGTCAAAAAGTTAAAACTGCAATAAACAGTGACATCGCCGTATCGTCTGAGGTCCTGACAATCTCAGACCTTACCTGCACACTCGGGACCTGACAATCTCAGACCTTACCTGCACACTCGGGACCTGACAATCTCAGACCTTACCTGCACACTCGGGACCTGACAATCTCAGACCTTACCTGCACACTCGGGACCTGACAATCTCAGACCTTACCTGCACACTCGGGACCTGATAATCTCAGACCTTACCTGCACACTCGGGACCTGACAGTCTCAGACCTTACCTGCACACTCGGGACCTGACAATCTCAGACCTTACCTGCACACTCGGGACCTGACAATCTCAGACCTTACCTGCACACTCGGGACCTGACAATCTCAGACCTTACCTGCACACTCGGGACCATCTCACAATAAGAAGTGGCCAATGCCTATGAAATATTAATATTTGTAATTTTTCCAGTGAATGTCTTAGTGAACCCAATACACTGGTTTGTCAAGGAGCTCCATACTGCCTCGTACTTCCTCAAACTGCCCCGTACTGCCCCATACTTCCTTAAACTGCTCCGTAAAGCCCTATACTGACTAATACTGCCCCCTACTGCCCTACACATACTCAAACTGCCCCGTAATGCCCCATAATGCCTCATACTTCTTCAAAATGCCCCATTTTGACCTATAATGCCTCATACTTTCCTCAAACTGGCCCATACTCCCCTATACTGCCCTATACTGTCCCAAACTGCCCCATAGTTTACTCTCTTTCACAACTTTCTATGTATATTACGTCAATGCTAGCTTTCTGGGGCTTACAAATATCAGAGGCCCTGACTAGCTGTTAGGCTACCCCCCTACCCACCCCGCCGTCCACCACCAACACTGGACCTACATAAACATTATCCTCCACTGAACGCCATCAACACTTTGCTTCATACCAATCATAAAAACATCAAAATCTCTTTTTTTTTAAATGTCTCCAACCCATATTTCAACCCGACTTATTCCCTACAACGAACTGTTCAAGCAGGATCTAACTTTCATTGATAAACGCAGTAGCTCCCTGCCCCACCCTGTCCGCCCCCCCTTCCACCTCTCACCCAACAGCCTAACCGTGCTAATTTGCCATCATCTCGATTAGATCGGACATAGGTCTGTCCGCCAGTTGCCCACTGGGGCAACTGCGATGGCGTTATTAAGAACGTTATTAGCACTACTCGCCCCCAGAGGGTGTGACAATTACGAGGGGCGCGAGAGGGGCAAAGAGTGGCGGCGTGAGGGGGGAGGGAGGATTCGATTTATTTTCCTACTATTACATGGCGTAGGTACAGTCCGGACGAGTGGAGCGGTTTTTCTGCTCCGTTTGTCGC
Source organism: Bulinus truncatus (assembly GCA_021962125.1). Classification (NCBI taxonomy): domain Eukaryota; kingdom Metazoa; phylum Mollusca; class Gastropoda; family Planorbidae; genus Bulinus; species Bulinus truncatus. The sequence continues at coordinate 619,131 of JAGDYQ010000243.1, forward strand.
TGAGACGCCGGAGACAGATCCAATTGGAGCCAGACAAATAGCTTGGAAATGTAGCGACCTATTCGGGCCTCCCTCCTTCTATCTTCCTCCCAACTATCTTTATTCCGTCTTACCTTCTCACTCTCTTCTTCTTCTTCTTGTCTCTCTCTCTCTCTCTCTCTCTCTCTCTCTCTGTCTCTCTTTCTTTCTCTCTCTCTCTCTGTCTACTTCAGGTACTTTTGAGACACGAGTAATATATTTATTTCGAAAAATATATTTTCTTTCCCCAGATAAACAACGTATTTATAATTGACATCAGCAATGGCATGACATCAACAATGACATGACATCAGTACTGACATGAAATGACACAAAAACAATTTCGCTTTCAAAGAACGATGGAATCACGCATTTTAAAATGACCTAATAAAAATATTAAAGTGTAAAATTATTTCAGAATGTAAAAATGTGCTCAGTTGTAAGACCTTTGAAATCCTTATTATAAAATAAAATGAAAATAACAAGAAGAAAAAAATACTCAGTCTGATGTGGCTACCTCAGTCTGTCTGATGTGGCTACCCCAGTCTGTCTGCTGTGGCTACCCCAGTCTGTCTGATGTGGTTTCCCCAGTCTGTCTGATGTGGCTACCCCAGTCTGTCTGTTGTGGCTACCCCAGTCTGTCTGATGTGGCTTCCCCAGTCTGTCTGTTGTGGCTACCCCAGTCTGTCTGATGTGGCTTCCCCAGTCTGTCTGATGTGGCTTCCTAACAGACAGAAATATAAACAACAATTTATTGAAAGAAATGTATTGTTTTAATTGCGGTCTATGGTCAGTTGAGGACCCAGGTGAAGTAGAGTTTTCGGGCCCCCTTAATAGACTGTCATCATAGCGCAGGGTACCTGTCGTAAAATCCACCTCTGAGTATATTGGGTCAACTTGACTCTCCACTATACATGATGTAGGCTACTCCAACAGCTGATTGTATGAAATGGCCAAGTAGGTGAACTCTACATTGTCAAATAATACTACTTAATTTACTCATTTCTATTCAATCTGGTGCCATCTGGACTACAACTGATCTCCATATATCTCCGAAAGTCTGTCTAGGGCCCCCAAATTCTCAAAAGTCTGTCTAGGGCCCCAAATTCCCAAAAGTCTGTCTAGGGCCCCCGAATTCTCAAAAGTCTGTCTAGGCCCCCAAATTCTCAAAAGTCTATCGAGGGCCCCAAATTCTTAAAAGTCTGTCGATGGCCCCATATTATCAAAAGTCTGTCGAGGGCCCCCAAATTCTCAAAAGTCTGTCTAGGCCCCCAAATTCTCAAAAGTCTGTCTTGGGCCCCCAAGTGCTTAAGAACGACTCAAACCATATATAAAACTGTAAGAAAGAAACCCAACGAACATCAAGCATTTGATGAATTCATTCTGAATGGAACTGAATTATTGGGGAAGAAAGCTAATTTGAATCTATACACAATAGATTTTTAGAGCACTCATATTGTTCAATATACCGAGTAGAGTGTAGGATAGAGAATAAAATCTATTCAATGACATTCTCATTCCTAGAGATGATATGAGACCAAAATCTATTTTAATCCAAAAGAGCATTGAACACACGAAAAGGGAGGGGGGGGGGAATAGGAGAGTTTATGACTGAGTTGTCTGCCTTGCTCGATAATTACGTAATAAATTACTTCGCCCACTACATTTGTAGCATTGAATTGTTTTTAATTGTGTTCCGCTAATAGCGATACTTTATAGTACAATGATTAATTAGGTAATGATTTATACAAAGATGTTCGTATAGATTGACAAACTAGGCAACTTCATAGTGCCCCTACTGCCTATTACCTTTACTGCCAAGTGCCCCTACTACATAATGCCCCTACTACCTAATGCCCCTACTACCTAATGCCCCTACTACCTAGTGCCCCTACTGCCTAGTTCCCAAACTACCTAATGCCCCTACTACCTATTACCCCTACTGTCTATAAAGTTCCCCTACTTCCAACAAAATGCCATATTACATCTGGTGACATAAGAGTCCTTAAGGTACTTTGGATAGGGCCCCAATAATTCGTTGTCCCTCCCCCCTCCCCCCCCCCAAACCTAAGACAAGCTCGAGGTGTACTATTATGTTGTTATTATCACCTTTCAGCATGGCCCTGGAAGTTGAAATGATTTATTTCAATTATTATGATTTTTCTTTTCATCTGCACAAAAAAATCAACCGACTATTAATCCGTCTATCTATCGGCATTGTCAATAAATTAATTGGGCCCGCCACATTTTCTTGAGGGCGTAGGGGTGAGGGGGCTCTGTTGGGCCCCCCTAATTTCCACCTGTGCCCTTCCCCCCTTTCCCCGCGACCCTATAATGATGCCAGTACCTATTTGTCTTATCTGTCTCACTTTCTAATCAGATTCTGTCAGTCTAACTATCGATCCAGTCTATTTGCACTATTTTCGCGTGCGTGTGTGTGTGTTGTGTGTGTAGATAACACATAGGTATAGTGCATTAGAAAACATATAAGTACTTAGGCAATGTTTGTTGATCCATCCAATGAGAACTCAATTATTCCATTTGTTTTCCTATAATCAAATCTTCACACAGAACTGTCTAGATTCCTAATTAGTTGAATAGTTGAATAATTCACGTGTTTACTCAATCAGTTGTTCTTTCTAAGCTCCCTGCTGGCATTTACCTTTAGCAATGGCCACCTTTGTGATTCAAATCACGTGACATAAATAAAGGCCTACATTGGATATTTTATAAATACTTATTGAAATGATGGGATATTGCAATTGAAATCTAGACTACCCTTGCTTAGAATGTTCAATTTCAAGGATCGTAAATCAATACAGTTTTGTCATTGTACCAAACAGTCACATTGGCAACGAAATAGTCAGCCAGCATAGATAGGTGTAAGGTAAGGGTTCGAATAGCAAGCCTTTGTGTGTGTGGCTTCTTCAAACCTTACAAGCTAAAGTCATGGAAGATATATTGAGTAGCTTCCTAATGTCTTGTGGGTTGGTTACAAAGTGTGGCTCACGGCACACTGGTGTCGGGTCTTTCTCCTGTCCTTTTGTTTTCTCTTCTCTTTCTCTTCTTTCTCTTCTTTACTCTTCTTTCTGTTCTTAACTCTTCTTTCTCTTCTTTACTCTTCTTTCTCTTCTTTACTCTTCTTTCTCTTCTTTCTCTTCTTTCTCCTCTTTACTCTTCTTTCTCTTCTTTCTCTTCTTTCTCTTCTTTCTCTTCTTTCTCTTCTTTCTCTTCTTTACTCTTCTTTCTCTTCTTTCTCTTCTTTCTCTTCTTTCTCTTCTTACTCTTCTTTCTCTTCTTTCTCTTCTTACTCTTCTTTCTCTTCTTTCTCTTCTTACTCTTCTTTCTCTTCTTTCTCTTCTTTCTCTTCTTTACTCTTCTTTCTCTTCTTTCTCTTCTTTACTCTTCTTTCTCTTCTTTCTCTTCTTTACTCTTCTTTCTCTTCTTTCTCTTCTTTCTCTTCTTACTCTTCTTTCTCTTCTTACTCTTCTTTCTCTTCTTACTCTTCTTTCTCTTCTTTCTCTTCTTCACTCTTCTTTCTCTTCTTTCTCTTCTTACTCTTCTTTCTCTTCTTTCTCTTCTTTACTCTTTTTTCTCTTCTTTCTCTTCTTTCTCTTCTTTCTCTTCTTTCTCTTCTTTACTCTTCTTTCTCTTCTTTCTCTTCTTTCTCTTCTTTCTCTTCTTTCTCTTCTTTCTCTTCTTTACTCTTCTTTCTCTTCTTTCTCTTCTTTCTCTTCTTTCTCTTCTTTCTCTTCTTTCTCTTCTTACTCTTCTTTCTCTTCTTTACTCTTTTTTCTCTTCTTTCTCTTCTTTCTCTTCTTTCTCTTCTTTACTCTTCTTTCTCTTCTTTCTCTTCTTTCTCTTCTTTCTCTTCTTTCTCTTCTTTTTCTTCTTACTCTTCTTTCTCTTCTTACTTTATAGGTGAGTCGTGAAAACCCAGTAGATTCACATATGAACGGTCACAGATGTAGGAGTGACGTCAGAAACTGTCTCAGGGCTGGTAAATGGTTTGTAAGAAATAAGACAATTATTTCCATCAGTGGACAACATGATACGTGTGAAGCCAGTGCAGAATCGCTTCCCCTTTTTTTCTACACACACTATCAAATCGTGTGACACTTGGAGTACCGTTAGTCATAAGTCACGAGATATTGCTGTTCATTGTTCACGCATCACCCAGTAGTAGCTCCACATATACGGCACGTGCCAGACCGATACATATTTTCCGCCAGAAGGGGGAAGAACTCTGCCAAAAATTGGACGTGAAGCAAAAAAAGATTAAAATAAAGCAATGATGTAAAATAGTAAAAGACTTTTTTGTTATAAATACAATTAAAATGAAAAAAAGTTTTTAGGCCTGGGGCATGATTTAAAAAAGTGTAAGTCCTAGCTGGAGTAGGAGTGACCCCATTCAACGAGAACTCGCCTGGCGGGCAAATCAAAAGGCTTAGCAGAATTTTGACCTCAAGAGTCGGTCTGCTTAAAAAAAAATCTGGCTAATTGAAGTAAACTGGTAGAAGTGGAGTTCAATCTGGCCTCAGTTTACTGAACCACTTCCTGTATTTCTTATACACACGTTTTATTAATAGTCAATATTTGATATGTAAACACTAGTTGAGTTGTACAGACGCTGAAAATCAAGTTATTCCTTTGTTGGAAGATTTCTATAATATGAACCATCTCCGTATTTTGTTTAAATTTACATTTGAAACAATATTTTAAACAAATAGTTGCTGTTACTACAGATGTCATGGTGGAATTCGTATTGTTCCAGCAACATTAAATGTTGTCAGCTATTTATAATTTCATTCCTGGGATACGTCATGGAAGTATCCCCACATGCATGGGCGTCGCTAGGAATTTTTCCAGAAGGGGGGGGGCAAAAATTTTCCAGGGGGGGGGGAGCAAATAACAACTTTATGACATTTTTTTTTAAATGTAAGGGGGGGGGGGAGCAAATGCCCCCCCTCTTATATGACATTTTTTCAAAATGTAGGGGGGGCAATGCCCCCCCCCCCCCATGAATAAGCCCATGCCCACATGCCATTGTTTGCTCATAGGCGAAGCAACTATGTTTAGATCTACCGGTCTCATAGGCGAAGCAACTATATTTAGATCTACCGGTCTCATAGGCGGGCTGAGGACGGCTGGAGTCCCAGGGGCGGAAGTAAATAGTAGGGCGTTATAATACAATGAGACATCAGAAAAAGTAAAATGTGGGCTTTGTTGGTATAGAGGTGGGCTTTGTTGGTATAGAGGTGGGCTTTGTTGGTATAGAGGTGGGCTTTGTTGGTATAAAGGTGGGCTTTGTTGGTATAAGGTGGGCTTTGTCGGCATAAAGGTGGGTTTTGTTGGTATAAGGTGGGCTTTGTCGGTATAAAGGTGGGCTTTGTTTGGTATAAAGCTAGGCTTTGTTGGTATAAAGGTGGGCTTTGTTGGTATAAAGGTGGGCTTTGTTGGTATAAGGTGGGCTTTGTTGTTATAAAGGTGGGCTTTGTTGGTATAAAGGTGGGCTATTTTTGGTAAAATTTGTGGACTTTTTGGTATAAAGGTGGGCTTTTTCAATGCCCCACCTTACAATTCAATCCCCAGGTGCAGGGCGAGTTGCGTCTGCCGTTAAATCCACCATATAATATGCCTAGTTCTCCTCGACTTCCCAATACCTAGTGTCTCCTCTGCCTAGTTCCTCCTCTGGCTAGTGCCGCCTATGGCTAGTCCCTCCTCTAGTTAGTGTCTCCACTGCCTAGTCCCTCCTCTGGCTAGTGTCTCCTCTGCCTAGTCCCTCCTCTAGTTAGTGTCTCCTCTGCCTAGTTCCTCCTCTGGCTAGTGCCTCCTATGCCTAGTCCCTCCTCTAGTTAGTGTCTCCACTGCCTAGTCCCTCCTCTGGCTAGTGTCTCCTCTGCCTAGTTCCTCCTCTGGCTAGTGTCTCCTCTGCTTAGTGCATCGACTTCCTAGTGTCCCTTCTAATAGCCCTTACAATGAACTATCTCGATGCTAGAAACATTCAAAACTAAATGACTGAACTAGCCTATGTATTAATCAACAACAGTCAAAAAAAAAGACATAAAATGAGCAAAATTATTCTAGGAATTGAACCAATTCCACTGATGTACCTGCTATCGATTGACTCATTCTTCCCCCCCTATCAGTTCCCAATGCATTAGACTAGACACAGCGGATCATGTCTATGATAGAGTGAGAATCCTGAATCAATAGAGCCAGTGATCCCAGCTTGTCTCCATTATAATCTAATCAATTTATTTATAGATGTCGACAAATATTTATTCTACGTGATAAAAAGCTAGTACTACCTGGCACACAGTTCTATTGAGGGGGGTGTGGGAGGGTGACGTCATTATGACATCTGCTGACATTTAAAAAAAAATCAAAACAAACATTGACATGCTTGAATCGTCATGAATTGTATTTGATAATGTATGAAATGGGATGCATATATTCCCATACATTAAAATATGATCATTTACTGTGTAAATACCATGTATCCCCCCACCCACTGTATCCGATAGTGAAATGGCCATGAACATTCCACCCGGGGGGGGGGGTATATGTAGGTGGCTGAGGCTTGTAGGGAGTCGATCCCGTGACCCACAGAATACAGGTCGAGCTTCAGTGTGAAGATTCATCTCGCCACCAAAGCGCCACCATCGGTAATTGTTAGACTGGTTCACTTTACCACCAAGTAGAAGGGAGAGAACTATGGGAAAGTATTTAAAGCTAGGGTGATTAGTCCCCCCACGGGATCGAACCATATCAGGACAGGGTATATATTTACTAGTGTGTGTGATAGATGGCACCAGCTAGTGGGAGACGGCCCTGAGGTCCGTGAATTATGGAAGGCAGCCCTGCACCATATGTACATTTACTTTTAGCGATTTCTAAAAAAAATGTTACTCTAGTAAAGAGATAATAAATTCTGGGAGAGTTTATATCTAAAATTTTGTTTGGTTGTCATGGTAACCTCTACTAAAGATTGCTAGACTTATTTATTCCAATAACTTTTTAATTTTCGGAAGGGACTATTAATTCTGTATACGTAAATTAATCACTTATGGGTGCATATGATGTAACTGTTGCGAGGTTCTTAAACTTGAAGCAGATGTTACAACGGCAGAGAACAACATTCATATACGAAGTCGACTCCAGTTGAAAGTAACAATAATAACATTTAAATCATTAATATAACTGAATGAAAATGAACTGACATATAAATGGTGAACTCAGGAGGAGTACAATAACTACTGTCTAGATACAAACTACAACATACATCCACATACTACGATGCCCAGAGCTTGACTGATTTCACAACTGTTGAATTAAAACACATGCTCCACACTGTCGGTTGTAGTATACGTCATTATGTTAGAAATGACGTATTAGATGTGTACACGTAGAACTCAGAATAAAATAACAACGCGATGGAGGAATGACGTTATGGAAGCTGTGGTGGGCGGAGCCTACCAAATTGCATCATCAAACGATGGCGTTACCGTTTCTCCACAGTAGCTATACATGTATGTAAAATGTCTCTCTGTTGTATATATAACAATGTTTGTAAAGTTACACACTCATACAGGTCACACTACTGCCATACTTACAGTAGTTCGTTAGGGAAGCTGAACAAAGGGCGTTAATAGCGCGAGTAAAATGCACTGCCATCTGAATCACACTAGACCGTGGAGATGAGAAAGAACGATATTGATGACGTCACGACACTTACCCAGCCATTTTGAATTTCACTCTGAGTGTTGCTGATCAGTGGTTCATTTCATTTTGTCGTGGATATTAATTTTGTTATTTATTTAAAAAGTTTTGACACTACTACACCAAACCTCTACGTCAACAATTTACTGTAAGTATTTTTCTTTACTCTTACTTTATCGTTTTAAAACAAACATTGCATTTTGTTGTCAGTCTTTTCATGACATGTTAAAAGTTAACTGTATTCTATTGTAAACGAAGTTGATTTGAAATGAAAAAGAAAATGTTACTTACAATTTATTAGCTACAACCATATAGCATCCAACTTTTTATTACACACCATAAAAACATTTTGAAAACGTAATGTGTCTATTTAATTAATATTTATTCATTTTTTATTCAGAACCTAGTACATCTCAATAGTAAATGTATTCTATCTCTAGTGAAAAAATATCTCGTAGTTTGGATTTCTTAAATCATCAAACATTACATTTTCATATTGCTCTTATAAATGTCTTTCTTTTTTATTTCAGTGTACAATGCCTAAGTGTTGTGTACCTGGTTGTCGTGGAAATTATGCAGCTACATTAACTACACCATATGAGAAGGTCAGCATCTTTCAATTTCCATCTGACGAAACAATGAAAAAGAAATGGCTGAAATATATTCCCCGTGATTTAGAAGTTTCTAAAACTACAGTGGTTTGTGAAAAGCATTTTGCACCACAATTTATAATTCGGATAGACTCGGCCACACGTCCTGATGGTACCATTATTAGTGTTCCACGAGATCGACCTAAATTGGCTTCTGGTGCCTATCCAACCATTTTTCCCAATACTCCATCATATTTATCCCAGGACCCACCACAGCCACGTAAAAATCCAGACACTAGGAGGGCAGAGGCTTCACGTCGAGACGATGAGATTTTGAATACGTTTTTGGAAAATGATAAAATTAATGAGTACTCTGACCTGATGGATAAACTAAGCATTTTTATGAAAGACTATCCACAGTGGAATTTCAAACAGACAGATGAAAAGGTTTGTTTGTACAAACTTGATATTCAAGATGTGCCGACCGTTGTGGTATCTGTATGTATTAGTTTGAATTTAAAAACCACTGTTTTCACAGGTAAATTTAAGGTATCTAAGGCAAATTTAGCTTGGATTTTAGGTAAAAATAGCCATTTAACCTGTTGGTCAGTGTTGTCCAGTATCTTGAGTCATTTTAATAGCTTAGAGTTAGACAGAAAAGTAGAAGAGCAAATTGATATTGTTGGTAGTTCCTTGCAGGGCTTGTGTGACCGCCTGTCTAGTCTAGGTGGTACGTATGATGATGATGTCAAATTTAGATTGTCCTTTATTACTGAACAGTTCTTTCTTTTGTTTGCTTCCAAAAATAAATACAGTCCTCAAACATTAGTATTTGCCTATCAGTTGATGACTATATCTAGAGCAGCTTATCAGTGTACCAGGGATAAAGTATTGACTCTTCCTCATATTTCTTTTTTAAATAAATTGTCAGCTCCATTAAAAGTTAAATTAACTGAGAATTCTAATGCTGCTTACCTTAAACAAAAGGCAACAGTCTTACAGCCAATTGAAAAGGTTATTCTTTTAGTAGATGAAATTTATGTCAATAGCAAGGTAACTTATAAAGGTGGTTCTATTGTAGGAAAAGCTGCTAATGATTCCTCAGTTGCAGCAGGCACTGTATTAACTTTTATGATTTGCTCACTATTATCTAAAAATAAGGATGTTGTTTCTATGGTACCTGTCAGTAAATTAACAACTGATTTTTTGAAAGAATGTTCTGTGAAAGTGTTGAACATGGTAGAACAGTCTGGTTTTCAAGTACTGGCTATCTTATCTGACAATAATCTTGTCAATAGAAAAATGTTTATGTCCTTTGGAAGTGGTAAATTGGTGTCTTCTATTTGTCATCCTTGTAATGAACAGAGGAAATTATTTTTCTTATTTGACAGTGTCCATTTAATTAAATCTATACGGAACAATTGGATAGGACAGAGTGATGACTGTCAAACATTTAGGTTTCCTCCTTTTAATGAAGAAGACAGTTCTGTAGAAACATGTGCCAAGTTTTCCCTTATTCGACTGTTGTATAGCACAGAAAAAGACAATTCACTTAAATTGGCCCCAGGTTTGACTTATAAATCAATTTACCCATCAAGCATAGAAAGGCAAAATGTTAGCTTGGCATTAAAAGTATTTGATGAAAAAGTTATTGTCTCTTTAAAACATCTGGGTGATAAAGAAAAAATTGATGTTAGTGGTACTGTTGATTTTCTTAGCCGGCTTTTGAAATTATGGAGAATGTTTAACATTAAATCTTATGACAAGGGTTACTTTAAAAGAGACCCAGATAGTAAGCCTTTTAAGTCCTCAACAGATGATAGATTAGATTTCCTGAGGAAAACATTAAACTGGTTAACTAAGTGTGAGAGCTATAACTTAAGACCTAGATCTGGTGGTCTTAGTAATGAGACATTCATAGCTTTAAAGCATACAGTTTCAACATTTATAGAGCTTATTCCTTATTTATTAGATGTCTTAAAATTTCGGTATGTGCTAACTGGTAAATTTCAGACAGACTGTCTAGAGAGTAGGTTCGGTAAATATCGCAGATTGTGTGGCACTAATTATCATGTTTCTGTTCAGGAGCTCTTAGAGTCTGAAAAAAAACTTAGATTGGTTAGTTTGCTTAATGTGACCTCTGCTTCACATGGTAAAATTTCTATTACTGATGTTTTAATTTTCAAGATAATAATTTAGAAAGCAGTATTTCAGATGATAGTATCAATCATTTTGTTGATCTCATTGATAAATGTACAGAAACAGATTTAACTGAGTCAGAGAAGAAAGTATTAATTTTTATTGCTTGTTATATAGCTTTTAAGTTGCGCAGTTCAAATAGGATTAAGTGTGGTTTTTGTACAAAAGAACTAGCCATAGATAAAACTCTAGATATTTCATTTTCAACTCAATTTCACTCATATTTACATGATTTAGATAGGGGTGGATTAAAATGGCCTAGTAAGGTTTTAGTTGATGTACTGATGTTCAGTTTTCATTGTTTAAAAAACTTATCAGCAAAGGGTATGAAGATTTTTTCCTGGCACAAAGTAACCAGAAACAGGTTTTATTAAAATTATTCCATACATGTCTTCAAACACATTTTTCACATCTAGGTGATTGTATCTGTGGGCAAACTTTAGTAAATGTTTTTTATTAACATCCAGCTATCTGGCTTACAGTAAATCTGAAACAGATAAATGTTCACAAGTAAAAAAAAGCTAAGAAAAGAAAATTACAAACTTACACTAAATAGTTTTGTTAATAGGGTTTTAATGTAAAGGAATTTTTAAGTCTATTGTTATTGGTTTTTGCAGGTGCAGGGGGAGCACAAGTATTCTTTTTAATGTCAGTCTAAACATTGTCAGTCTAAACATGTTTTTTTTTTAATTTTTAACTAATATTTTTGGCAAAATAATTAACATTGTTTCAAGTATTCATTTCAGGTAACTGTTACCACTAGGCGAAGGCCTAGGTAATAATCTGTTCTTAAATTAGACCTACTTAAGATATTTAAATTGTTGGATATTATTATAATATCATTACTTGAAAATATCTGTTAAACAAATTAGACATGCATACGTTATTTCAAACAGACAGATGAAAAGGTCTGTTTGTACAAACTTGATATTCAAGATGTTTTTTTTTCTACATTTTAATTTCTTTGTGTGATACAAAAAATGTTGTTTTATTTATTTATTTAAATGTATGACTAAAATAAAAGCTGTATCAATATTTTCTCTTTCATATAAAATACGGAGGATGTTGTTGGACTTAACTGAGCATATTTTAAAGGGATAAACTTATTAAAATTTTACAATGTGTTGTCGTACTTTTACTGATAACTTATTAGTTGTAATGTAAAATGTTGTTGTTTACTAGTATAATTGTTTGTCTAAATACAGTTTTGACTGTTATATGTCCAATATTTACTTAGAGTTTGCATATATATAAAAAAAAAATTAAGCACCAGTGTGCTGTCTCAAATCAAAACAGTAACACGCAAGGCTAGCCTTAGTAGCATAGTAACACACTCGCCAGCCTGTACTATTCAGCTGGCGGCTATGGGTAGCTATTTTCACGTCACAGCACAGTGGAGTTGGCCCGTCTATGACGATGGCAGTGGTAAAATGTCTAGAGTTATCTTTCCATTCATGCAGCTGTACGACTAATACCAACCACTCTCTCTCTCCCCCTCCCCCAACCGACATGTTACTGTTGATGGTCTCGTCAAAGTTATCTGTTCAACCCCCCCCCCTCCCAACCTGGCTCTCCCCCCCCCCCTTATTTCTATCACCCATCAAGTGGTTAATGATCGCGTGACGTAAGTGATCTAAGTCTTTGGACACAGTTGACCAGACTTTGGACTCTTGACATATAGGGTGATCGTGGCCTTCTGATGTACGAGTCATTTCGACCGATTTGTACTATTGGTCCTGATGGCTGGCTTTACTCAAGGTCGTTATGAGTGGCTACAGTGTTGGTCATTTAAAGCTGGATGGAATATGTCGGTGTATTCATGTCTCGCAATTAATCTGCGTCATCTTTGCAAGCTTTACATATAGCTAGCTTTATATATGTCATTATGATAAGCTTTATATATGTCATTATGAAAAGCTTTACATATGTCATTATGATAAGCTTTACATATGTCATTATGACTAGCTTTACATATGTTATTCTCATTTTATATCCATCTCCCCACATCCCATAATGTTCACCTTATTAAAGAACGCACGATTTAACTTTCATACATTTATTACCTTCTATAACAGACAACAAATGTTCATTTTCCCAGATATAAATACCAAGGTCTGTACTGTAGAAGTTTTATTGGTATTTCGAACTTTCTGCTAATTAATTAATGTACGTCTTTGAATCAATTAAATTCGTATTAAAATAACCTTAATGTTCTACCAAATGTTTGGTGGCAAAATTATTTTTTTTAAAGAAAAAGTAACATTCTTGAACACCGTTTCATAAGGACATTTTGGTCTTTCCAAATTAATGTAACAAAATTTTTATTTTTATTCATAGAATTTTTTTGTCTTGTGGCCATATTTTTTTGCCCATTGTTGCTATGAGACATGCTCATCGATTTCTGGGTTTAAAAAACAAAATAATGTGGCAGTAATTATGGCAGTAATGACATAATAATTCTATAACGAGTTGATTAATGGTCCTATTAGACAGCACGAACTCTGTTGGATTGACGCTAGCCATTTCTCTTCAACTTTTTTTTTATTAAAACAGCCATCTTCGTATTGCAGCTCACAAGTCTGTGTTGTTTATTAGTACAGCCATCTTCGTATTGCAGCACACAAGTCTGTGTTGTTTATTAGTACAGCCATCTTCGTATTGCAGCACACAAGTCTGTGTTTATTAGTACAGCCATCTTCGTATTGCAGCACACAAGTCTGTGTTGTTTATTAGTACAGCCATCTTCGTATTGCAGCACACAAGTCTGTGTTGTTTATTAGTACAGCCATCTTCGTATTGCAGCTCACAAGTCTGTGTTGTTTATTAGTACAGCCATCTTCGTATTACAGCTCACAAGTCTGTGTTGTTTATAGATTGCTTTTATGTAGTTTTTAAATAAATGGAATATATAAAGTCATTTTTCTTTTCGACGCCAGTAAAATAGTTGCAGTTTTTTTTAAATTGTTATATACTATAAATAGAGCTGTTTTATTTAAAATGTATTAGTATTACTTTGTTACGTGAGCTACAGAATTAAAGTAATATATTACCACCATAGTGTGTATTGTTTTTTAAATACAGTTTATATGCAGGCCGATTACAATATTTTATATGCAGGCCGATAACAGATCGAAAAAATTCGACATCATTCAACAACGTTATATGGGCACCTCACTTTTGCTCGGCGCCGTATGCCGCCCCACCGCCCACACTGATCTCACCAGTGTCTGTATAAGTCGGTCCATCCTGGGACATACACTTGGCTGCCCTTGAAGATCCTTCAGAGAAAATACGACCCCTTCCCCAACTCGCCTCCAATCATGGCGATATAATGATATCTTAATATCTTAAAGATTATTAATCAAATTGGGTGTGCGTGGGTGGGTGTGGGTGTAGGTTGGTGTGTGTGTGTGGGGGTGGGTGGGTGTGTGGGTGTAGTTTGGTGTGTGGGTGTGTGTGAAGGTTGGCGTGGGTGTGGGTGTAAGTTGGTGTAGGTGTGTGGGTGTGGGTGGGTGTGTGGGTGTGGGTGTAGGTTGATGTGGGTGTGTGGGTGTGGGTGGGTGGGTGTGTGGGTGTAGGTTGGTGTGGGTGTGGGTGGGTGGGTGTGTGGGTGTAGGTTGGTGTGGGTGTGTGGGTGTGGGTGGGTGGGTGTGTGGGTGTGGGTGTAGGTTGGTGTGGGTGTGGGTGGGTGTGGGTGTAGGTTTGTGGGTGTGTAGGTGTGGGTGGGTGTGTGGGTGTGGGTGTGGGTGTAGGTGGGTGTGGATGGGTGTGGGTGTGGGTGGGTGTGGATGTTGGTTTGGAAAGGGTGATAAAGCCATGTTTGATTGGCATGCAGCTGAACTGAATCCACCCACTGTTACATAATAAAACAAATAGTCAATACATTTTGTATTTATTTCAACTGATGTCAACATAAAGTGAACATAAACACACACGTTTAATGAAGCGGAATCAAGTTATACCTTCAAGTTTAACACATTTCATGTTTTCAACAATAGGGGGGAAAAATCATTGTCCTTGACCTTTGAGAGCAATTTAGTTGGGGAATTTTTAATTGCTCAGTCTGTCATTAAAAATTAATAGTTTTGGCGGGAAAGTCCATGGAAGGCGGGGCTCGCTTTTTGTCGGTGACGTCAGAAAACAGTGACGAGTTGAGTCAAGCGTGACTAAGGGGGAATGTAAACGGGGGGGGGGGGGCGTAGGGAAGGGGTGTGGGAGGAGGGGAGGGGGTAGGATAGAGGAAGAGATAGACGACTTTTTTTTGTTTGTCGCTCACCACAACTGGAGCGCCACATGTCGATAAAAAAATGTACAGTAGATACTTTACGTTATGACAAATATTATTTTGTTATTTCGGACTATCGAGATATTAAGAAAGTTATCAGAACCGTGTTTCATCTGCCAATTATAATGAATTTGTTGTTGTTTTTCGTTATCGAACGCATTTCAATCAATGAGAATGTACGCTCAAGCACAGGGTCGGTTAAACTTACAGAGCGTGGGTCACGCACAGCCCGCGCTTTGCAGTGTGTCTGTAATGACAGTTACATTGTGTTTATATAAGTTTATCTAATCTTCCCATGGATCAGCTCTCCTTTCAAAATTAAGAAACACTTGCGGTCCAAGATTCATAAAGTTTGCCCACCCCTGGTCTAGCTGAGTAGGTAAAGATGAAAGCCATCCATGAATGCGATTGTTTAAAAAAAAATTCATGTTCCCTTCTCTGTAAAATTCATGTTCCCTTCTCTGTAAAGAAAGTAAAACCACTGATATAAGAACTTTGACAAATATTGATTCATCCATTATTTGCTACGTTTCAAAGATGTTCATTGGTCTGTTATATGTTATACACTAAACTAAAACACAGTCATTGATTTTTCATCAATATTTTTTTTTTGGTTTATTTCTGTTCTTCAAATAAAGATCTGTTACAAAAAATGAACTGCACCATATTGTGCGCATGTGTGTGTGTCCGTGTGTGCCCTTGTGTGTGTGTGTGTGCTCGCATGTGTGTGTGTGTTTCACAGTTGACGTAAATATATTTATCAGCAATGTGAGTTTTCCATCAAGTAGATGACGGTGTGATATGACCACTCTCCAGCATCTAACAAAAACTTAAATTACACACACACATGAGAAATGTGTAGAACAAACTTTTTTTTCATCTTGTTTTATTTTTAATATTGACGTCTGCTAATTTGACTGTACAAGTTTCGATGAAGTGTGTGATGCAAGATGTTTACCACCAGAGTACTTAAATTTTGTGAAGCGAGTACAAGATGCAAGATGTTTACCAGAGTACTTACATTATGTGAAGTGAGTACAAGATGCAAGATGTTTACCAGAGTACTTACATTTTGTGAAGCGAGTACAAACGTGGAGGCATTGCTTCTGGTTCTCAAATACTGAAATTAATCTTATTTCGATTTCTGTAAGGGCGTGGAGGGTTTTTGTTATTCCCTTCTTTTATATTTCTACCCAACCATGTACGGGAGTGCAATGTCTTTGGAGGCACCACGGATGACCTAGGTGGTAATCAGCTGAATGACCAGCCGCCATTAGTTTCATATTTCAAGCTACGTGAAAATTTCACAAGGAAAAACGTTTTTCTGGAGGGCTCACTCCTTCGATAGAACCGACACTAACCACGGAATCACGTGATTTTTTTTTTAATAAGCGGGATAGTCGCAAAGCGTATGAACTAGCGTCTGTTGAATTCGAAATTATTTTTAAGATTGATAAAACAAGAGAGCATAGTCATAAAATTATTTTTATCCCAATCCAAAAAAAAAAAAAATTCACGTCTGCTATTAATTCATTAAGTTGCATTAAGTTCTTCCTTCTACATCTGAGGATATTGTGTGATTTTTTTTGTTTCTATGCTGTTATGAATATTGAGATGTTCTTGAAGTTCTGGGCCGTCCAATAAACTTGATAATCCAGACATAGTATTACTATCAATTAATCAAGCTCCACTCTGGCCACTGTTAAGGAAATCGCCCGGATGGCGTCATTTCCTTTTTCTGCCATTTGAGATTTGGGTAAACTTTTGAAACAGAAGATTAATTGGAAGCCACGCGCAGGTCCCCATGTTTGTTTGGTATCGTTCGGAATAAAATCGAATGGAATCGACATCGGTTGAAGTGGTCTGAACTTTTTTTTTTCCTCCGGCAAACAAATGATATAAGACCGCGAAACTGGAATCGTTTTATTAACACTGTTTACCTTTTGTTTGAAGGACAGACATCGGTGATCCTCAAATAATTCTTCACGAGAAATTCCATTTTATTTATTATTGGTTATTGAAGTAGCTCTTTTGTTTCCTTTTTATTTGATCATTGTTACGTCTTGTTACAATTGATTACAAAATTTAATAATCCGTTATAATGCGGAGCTGGTTTTTATTGTTGTATCGATACGGCCACAAAGAAATTTCGTTTGAGATACATCACTAGGTAGGATTAACCCAGAACTAATAGAATAAAGAAAGAATAATTGGGTAAATAGTGAAATTAAAATCAAACTTTCAGGAAGGAGTTTATTTGCATAAGGTTTATCGCCCCCACACCCTATAGGTTGGGGTGTCGGGGGGTATGGTTTATCGCCCCCACACCCTATAGGTTGGGGTGTCGGGGGGTATGGTTTATCGCCCCCACACCCTATAGGTTGGGGTGTCGGGGGGTATGGTTTATCGCCCCCACACCCTATAGGTTGGGGTGTCGGGGGGTATGGTTTATCGCCCCCACACCCTATAGGTTGGGGTGTCGGGGGGTTATGGTTTATCGCCCCCACACCCTATAGGTTGGGGTGTCGGGGGTGGTATGGTTTATCGCCCCCACACCCTATATGTTGAAATGTCGGGGGGGGGGTAGGGTTTATTACCACCACCCCCTATAGGTTGGGGTGTTGGGGGGTTAGGGTTCATCGCCCCCCACCCCTTATAGGTTAGGGTGTCGGGGGTTTAGGGTTTATCGCTCCCACGCCCTATAACATAACTTTATTGAAGAATACTGTAAAGCAGCATTTAAAAAAATAATGCTTTGTGATCGGTCATATACATATATGAAATGTTTATTTCAGACTAAAACACCTAGTAAAAGATTATTACATAATATCAAATTGATTCAAACCGAACCTTAATGTGTATTATGTGTATTATGTGTATCATGTTTATTATGTGTAACATTTGTATCATGTTTATTGTGTGTATCATTTGTATCATGTTTTTTATGTGTATCATTTGTATCATGTTTATTATGTGTATCATTTGTATCATGTTTATTATGTGTATTATGTGTATCATGTGTATCATGTGTATCATATTTATTATGTGTATCATGTATATTATGTGTATCAAGTATATTATGTGTATCATGTGTATTATGTGTATCATGTGTATCATGTGTATCATGTGTATCATGTGTATCATGTATATCATGTGTATCATGTATATTATGTGTATCATGTGTATTATGTGTATCATGTGTATTATGTGTATCATGTGTATCATGTGTATCATGTATATTATGTGTATCATGTGTATTATGTGTATCATGTGTATTATGTGTATCATGTGTATCATGTGTATCATGTTTATTATGTGTATCATGTATATTATGTGTATCATGTGTATCATGTGTATCATGTGTATAATGTGTATCATATTTATTATGTGTATTATATGTATCATATGTATCATATTTATTATGTGTATCATGTGTATCATGTGTATTATGTGTATCATGTGTATCATGTTTATTATGTGTATCATGTGTATCATGTGTATTATGTGTATCATGTGTATCATGTTTATTATGTGTATCATGTGTATTATGTGCATTATGAGTATCATATGTATCATGTTTATTATGTGTATCATGTGTTTCATGTGTATCATGTATATCATGTTTATTATGTGTATCATGTGTATCATGTTTATTATGTGTATCATGTGTATCATGTTTATTATGTGTATCATGTGTATCATGTTTATTATGTGTATCATGTGTATCATGTGTATCATGTTTATTATGTGTATTATGTGTATCATGTTTATCATATTTATTATGTGTATCATGTGTATCATGTGTATTATGTGTATTATGTGTATCATGTGTATTATGTGTATCATGTGTTATGTGTATCATGTGTATTATGTGTATTAAGTGCATTATGTGTATCATGTGTATCATGTTTATCATATTTATTATGTGTATCATGTGTATCATGTTTATTATGTGTATCATGTGTATTATGTGTATCATGTTTATCATGTGTATCATGTGTATCATGTGTATTATGTGTATCATGTGTATTATGTGTATTATGTGTATTATGTGTATCACGTATATCATGTGTATCATGTTTATTATGTGTATCATGTGTATCATGTTTATTATGTGTATCATGTGTATTATGTGTTTCATGTGTATTATGTGTATCATGTGTATCATGTGTATCATGTGTATCATGTGTATCATGTGTATCATGTTTATTATGTGTATCATGTGTATTATGTGTATCATGTGTATCATGTGTATCATGTGTATCATGTTTATTATGTGTATCATGTGTATTATGTGTATCATGTGTATCATGTGTATTATGTGTATTATGTGTATCATGTGTATTATGTGTATCACATACAGTCATACAATGAACAGTTTATAAACATATCACACCCACATACTGGTTGGTATACAATGAACAGTTTATACTAGACATATCACATATTGGTATACAATGAACAGTTTATAAACATATGACAAGCAATCATACAATGAACAGTTTATAAACACATCATATACAATCATACAATGAACAGTTTATACTAGAAATATCACATAGTGGTATACAATGAACAGTTTATAAACATATCACATACTGGCATACAATGAACAGTTTATAAACATATCACATACTGGTATACAATGAACAGTTTATAAACATATCACATGCTGGTATACACGATGAAAAACAATCAGAATTCTGGTTTGATTTTGAGCACTCAAACAAGTACATACAACCAAATATCGATACACATTTCCTGGTGTATTACATTCTTGGAGAAATTTTCCCTAAAATTACTGGGGGTCTAGAGTCCATGATCAACCAGTGGAATCAATACGGCCATCAATTACCTTCAGTTTTTATTACATGGGTATCGATACTGAGGCAAGGCTGGAGCTGTACAGACCGTCAGAGATTAAGTCCCTACTTCATGTTCAACCTAATTTTCAAAGACACTAAGCACTGCCTATACTGTCTGAAAATATGATTTAGGGGAAACAATTAATGACAATATGAGGAAAATACTAAATAACATTTCAAGGAATGAAACTAGATGGCATTTGAAGGAATAAAACTAAATGACATTTGAAGAAATGAAACTAGATGACATTTGATGAAATGAAACTAGATGACATTTGAAGAAATGAAGCTAGACGACATTTGAAGTAATACACATACACACAAATACACACACACATACACAAACAATTGTTGAATTTATAAAATTTAATTAAACTTCAAGAAATTAGACAAACAGCAAGTTAAACTTAGATTTGTTAGACAAACAGCAAGTTAAACTTAGATTTGTTAGACAAATAGCAAGTTAAACTTAGATTTGTTAGACAAATAGCAAGTTAAACTTAGATTTGTTAGACAAATAGCCAGCACGTAGATTGACTTTGAGGGATTGGAGAGGTTGGCGAAAGTTGACTTTTTTTTCCACTTGATCTTTGATTGGTCCGTTAGAACTCTATTTATAGCTCTTATTTGCTTAATTTGTAATACGTGACGTATCTGAGAACAAAATGAGAACTGAGATAGACGAAGGTCTCGTTTTACTCAAGTTACCTGGGACATTTTACTTTTCTGTCAATTCAGTTTTCCATACTATCTTTACATCTATTTAACGTCGGGCAGATTTACAAAGCCGTTATTTACCAACAAACCCTTGTCTACGGACGGTATTCTCCATGATTTTGTTTACTTGTGTTGTATTGCTTACTTTTTGCTTACCTCAATTTTATTGTTTACTTTTTGTTTACCTCAATTTTATTGTTTACTTTTTGTTTACCTCACTTTTATTGTTTACTTTGTGCTTACCTCACTTTTATTGTTTACTTTTTGTTTACCTCACTTTTATTGTTTACTTTGTGCTTATCTCACTTTTATTGTTTACTTTACTTGAATTGTTTTCTTTCTTAATCGTTTGATAGCTACACCGGCAAGTTAAACGGAGACAATCCCAGTCACATTCAGTTGTCGTCTGTAAATAATCTGACCAATCATCATCAAGCATGCCACTTCTGGACACACTTAAATCATTTCCCCTGCACGCGAACCTACACTGTCCTAATTGGAACACTTGCTTTTTTATTTGAATTAATTTCATCTTTCTATTATTAAACAACAGAACTTACACACTTACTCACACGCGCACGCGCTTACATTTACACACACACACACACACACTCGCTCACCCGTACACACACACTTGCAAACAATCACACATACACACACAAACTTGCGAAGAGACGCAATAGCGAAATGCAATACAGCGAATGATTTTGGAAGCTTCATCTCATTTCTCTAAAAAGCCTGGCCACAATTGATTGCATTAATTCAGGAAATTATGACTTTACTTCTGCTCAAATTCCAACTTAAATATTAAAACCTCTCCGCATAGCTCATAATGCAAATACTGATCCTTTGGAAATTGAAAAAAAAGAATTGTATTTTATTTAATTAATTAATTTTTGAGCAGCTAAAAACGAAACTTTGTGAAACGCCAAATGATTATAATACAAAACACTTCCGGTTAATGTGTACATTTGTACTGACAGTCAAGGTTAATGTGTACATTTGTACTGACAGTCAAGGTTAATGTGTACATTTGTACTAACAGTCAAGGTTTGTGTGTACATTTGTACTGACAGTCAAGGTTAATGTGTACATTTGTACTGACAGTCAAGGTTAATGTGTACATTTGTACTGACAGTCAAGGTTAATGTGTACATTTGTACTGACAGTCAAGGTTAATGTGTACATTTGTACTGACAGTCAAGGTTAACGTGTACATTTGTACTGACAGTCAAGGTTAATGTGTACATTTGTACTGACAGTCAAGGTTTGTGTGTACATTTGTACTGACAGTCAAGGTTTGTGTGTACACTTGTACTGACAGTCAAGGTTAATGTGTACATTTGTACTGACAGTCAATGTTAACGTGTACATTTGTACTGACAGTCAAGGTTAATGTGTACATTTGTACTGACAGTCAAGGTTAATGTGTACATTTGCACTGACAGTCAAGGTTAATGTGTACATTTGTACTGACAGTCAAGGTTAATGTGTACATTTGTACTGACAGTCAATGTTAATGTGTACATTTGTACTGACAGCCATGCAGAAGTTACATTGATTGAATCTAAAGTTACTACATTTTTTTTAAACAGCTAATGCCGTTGTTGATGAAAAAAATTAGTAGCTCCGTTCTGAATGATTAAACCAATTATTCACTATCTATTGTATTAGTGTCCATAGGGAGTGGTTCCGTCCACAAAATGGACGCTAATTCCCTTCCCCACCCCCTTACCCCCTTTCAACTCTTGGTTTAAAAAGTAGGGGCAATAAATCTTATGCAAAAAAGTGTAGAGCTTTACTTCACCAGAGATAGGTTATCGTTCTTTATCGTCAGTTGGAACTTAGTAGTTACAAAAGGTTTTTTTTTTTCAATTATTGTAAAAATTTCATTACATTTCAATATATTTATAGACTGTTGGGGGTGGGCGGGGGGTAGCAGACCAGATAGTCATTCATCCCTGGCGAGCACCTACCACTGGATTCTGGGGACATTCTACAACTAACAACTAACTACTTTTACAGCCAATGAAGGATCTAGGGCCAATGTCACGTTTTAGTGAGAACGGGTGTTGACAATCTTCAAATACCCTTGAATAGAAGCCAACAATACACCAGCTGCAGTAAACTTCAATAGAAGCATGCCATACACCAGCTGCAGTACACTTCAATAGAAGCCAATAATATACCAGCTGCTGTACACTTCAATAGAAGCCAACAATACACCAGCTGCAGTACACTTCAATAGAAGCCAACAATACACAAGCTGCAGTACACTTCAATAGAAGCCAACAATACACCAGCTGCAGTACACTTCAATAGAAGTCAACAATACACCAGCTGCAGTACACTTCAATAGAAGCCAATAATATACCAGCTGCAGTACACTTCAATAGAAGCCAACAATACACCAGCTGCAGTACACTTCAATAGAAGTCAACAATACACCAGCTGCAGTACACTTCAATAGAAGCCAACAATACACCAGCTGCAGTACACTTCAATAGAAGCCAACAATACACCAGCTGCAGTACCCTTCAATAGATGCATGCCATACACCAAATATAGCACCCTTCAATAGATGCATGTCATACACCAACTACAGTACTCACTAGTAGATACATAACATATAGTATCAAATAGGGACAATTATGACCCATGACTGTATTGGTCAAACATTCGTTGAGTTAAAGACTCGGTCCGTCCTTGTAAACAACTTTGGCCCCCAAGTGTGTAGAATGACCACATGCTAATTGACTATACTACATTCTTTTCTTCTGTTTTCGTAGACGTCCCAAATGTTTGGAGGTTGGGGGGGGGGGAAATAAATCCGTTAAGAGTCGTACTGTGTCAAACGTGGACAGAGGAGATGTAGTGAGCTGCCGTTTGCTGACCAACGCTGTGGTCTTTTGTCCGAAGTTTCAATTTGCAAATGACAGTCTAACTGATCCCTTTCTATTCACCAAGTTGTGGTCAGATCAAGTCCATGAGCGACCAACTTAAGCACAGACATGTTTCACTATTATGTTTCCATGACAACATTCAATGGAAGGTAATGGTGGAGAAGTAAAACATGTACTCATAATGTCTATATAGACTCACACAATCTCGTGGCACTTGCAACACATAAATCAATGACGTAATAATTATAATTCTCACGTTAAAAATGTTGAGTTTATTAAATGGGACGGTTTGTGTGGTGCCCTTGATTCATCCACACCATGGCCGAGAGAGCGATGGCTATGGAGACACGGCAGGTCAGAAAGGGATCTTACAAGATCATTTTGGGTCTCTCGGATGGGATCGAACCCTGGGTCTTCAGATCGACCGTCTGTATAACACACGGTCATTCGTCCTGGAGCTGTAAATAACTGTTTTAAACTGTTAACTATAACACACAAATATTTATCATCCTAACAACACACGTTCATAGCACAGACGCATATAACATCCTAATAAAATGTGTTTGTATAGGTACTGCTTTTACAATTAATTTTACTCCAGGCAAACTAATTAAGACCGGAAAAAAATTGTCTTCGGGAAGTATTATTTATCCATAAGATTAATTTTTTTTGGTGGGTTATGAATATTTAGAATAACTGAACAAAAGACTTGATTGATTTAATTTTGTTTGTATGTGTTTTTTAATGGATTTTGCTTTTACCTCGGTTCAGGCGAAAATTACAATTTATGGTACTTGTGGTGAAAACAACGGGGTTTTTAAGGACAATTCCTTCCCTTTACATTTCACATTGATTTCTTTCAGGGACAGGTGCTCGGAATATGTACTAATTATTTTCTTTCAAACTTTACATCTTCGCTGAATTATCTTTGAAACTGTCATCACTTTCACACAATCTTCATAGAATTAGTGCATTGACACAGACATTTCTAGTGACAAATCACAGTTTAATATAATGTACCAACTTATTTGCAGTAATTATGTAGCGATGTATAATGGCACATGTTTTCCACAGACTACTGCATTGTTCTATGTTCTCAAGAATATGGTCTTATCTTGGTAGCCACCATTGGGGTCTTATCTTGGTAGCCACCATTGGGGTCTTTTCTTGATAGCCACCATTGGGGTCTTATATTGGTAGCCACCATTGGGGTCTTATCTTGGTAGCCACCATTGGGGAAGTTGTAATGCGGCATTTTTAAAATATTCTCACTATAACCAAATCTACACACAAAAAAAATGGTTGCGTCACTTGGGACATAGGGAAGGTTTGAACCTGTATAAACTGAGCCTGCCGGGCTCATGACGAAAGCTCCCAGTCTCCTAGTAACCATGACTAGGATCGGCGCTGTTGGAAAGTGGGAAGGGGGGGGGGTGAAGTGGAGAAACACCATTTCACGGTTGACTAACTATACGGCATGGGTCAGTTGCTATCTAGTCCTTTACCTGGTTTCACTTGCTAAAAGGTTCACTCCCTTTTGTTTCTGCTTGTCGTCTGCTCTTTACCACGTTTTTTTTTCTAACTTTCGAACCATAAAGTCAAGTGATCAACAAACGTCAAGTGGTCAACAAACGTCAAGTGGTCAACAAACGTCAAGTGGTCAACAAACGTCAAGTGGTCAACAAACGTCAAGTGATCAACAAACGTCAAGTGGTCAACAAACGTCAAATGATAAACAAATGTCAAGTGATCAACAAACGTCAAGTGATCAACATGACATAAGAATTTTGTTTCGAGGTTAAAAAAAAGTAAACCGATGTATTCCAGCCACGATTCCAGCCATGATTCCAGCCATGATTCCAGCCATGATTCCAGCCATGACTGGTCATATTGAAGATTTATTTTTAGCGAAGATAGAAATTATTTTTATTGGCTAAACATATTGTTGAAATTCATTTTATTACCGTAATGATCAGAATAATTTATAAAATAATTTATTAGCGTAATGATCAGAATAATTTATAAAATAATTTATTACCGTAATGATCAAAATAATTTATAAATTAATTTATTAGCGTAATGATCAGAATAATTTATAAAATAATTTATTACCGTAATGATCAGAATAATTTATAAAATAATTTATCTCACAAAACGAACCAAACAAAAGGATATATAATTTATTTGAATATCTGTAAATAACTTCTGCTTATCTCATGAAAACGAAGCTTGAGTTTGCCAGATTTTGTTATTCACAAGTGTATTATCAGCTTGAGTTGGCCAGATTGTGTTATTCACAAGTGTATTATCTGTTTTAATTAAACATTTCAGACTTGTTTATTCTATTTGCGAAACGTTTTTATCTGTGAACACAGTCTTAGTGAGTGAAGAAATAAACAAACAATGCTAGATCCTTTACAACCGGCATAATTCAACAGAGTGGAATTATTTTATTTCAATTTATTTTTATTGCAAACCAGAAATAATTGTTTCTCCTGGTGTGAAGTGGGGTAATGATCAGAATAATTTATAAAATAATTTATTACCGTAATGATCAGAATAATTTATAAAATAATTTATCTCACAAAACGAACCAAACAAAAGGATATATAATTTATTTGAATATCTGTAAATAACTTCTGCTTACCTCATGAAAACGAAGCTTGAGTTTGCCAGATTTTGTTATTCACAAGTGTATTATCAGCTTGAGTTGGCCAGATTGTGTTATTCACAAGTGTATTATCTGTTTTAATTAAACATTTCAGACTTGTTTATTCTATTTGCGAAACGTTTTTATCTGTGAACACAGTCTTAGTGAGTGAAGAAATAAACAAACAATGCTAGATCCTTTACAACCGGCATAATTCAACAGAGTGGAACTATTTTATTTCAATTTATTTTTATTGCAAACCAGAAATAATTGTTTCTCCTGGTGTGAAGTGAGGTCAGGGTTCATTCCGAGTTCTCAAAAGTACAACTGCACCCGACACTCGTGGAGTAATAATATTATTATCTGTACAACTGCACCCGACACTCGTGGAGTAATAATATTATTATCTGTACAACTGCACCCGACACTCGTGGAGTAATAATATTATTATCTGTACAACTGCACCCGACACTCGTGGAGTAATAATATTATTATCTGTACAACTGCACCCGACACTCGTGGAGTAATAATATTATTATCTGTACAACTGTACCCGACACTCGTGGCGTAATAATATTATTTTCTGTACAACTGTACCCGACACTCGTGGGGTAATAATATTATTATCTGTACAACTGCACCCGACACTCGTGGAGTAATAATATTATTATCTGTACAACTGTACCCGACACTCGTGGGGTAATAGCCTAATTATCTTCACTGCACAAAAACATTGCAGTACAACGTATCGATAATGTTTTATTTCGATGCTCGTTGCGTTGTTTGTGTTGGTCAGTGCAGTGGGAACCTCTCTGATGGACCCTACAAAGATACTTGGGTGGCCAGATGGTCGATCGGTGTTGACATGAGAGTCCCTGGTTCGATCCTCGGTGAGAACCAATTACCTTTTTTTCCAGGTGAAATTTGGTGTAAAATCCCCCAAGTCCACCACCCATCTTTAAATGGGTACCTGACACTAGTTATGGAAGTAAATGGGTACCTGACACTAGTTATGGAAGTAAATGGGTACCTGACACTAGTTATGGAAGTAAATGGGTACCTGACACTAGTTATGGAAGTAAAGGCGGCTGGGCGTTGTGCTAACCACAAAATCCCTTCATATGCCGTTGTTACATGAACAGAGACATTTTCACTTTATCTGCCCCGATGGCCTATTAGGTAATGGAACTTGACTTTCTACTTACTAGTCAGATACTTACTAGACAGATACTTACTAGGCAGATACTTACTAGACAGATACTTACTAGGCAGATACTTACTAGTCAGATACTTACTAGACAGATACTTACTAGACAGATACTTACTAGTCAGATACTTACTAGGCAGATACTTACTAGACAGATACTTACTAGACAGATACTTACTAGACAGATACTTACTAGGTAGATACTTACTAGACAGATACTTACTAGGCAGATACTTACTAGACAGATACTTACTAGGCAGATACTTACTAGTTAGATACTTACTAGACAGATACTTACTAGGCAGATACTTACTAGGCAGATACTTACTAGACAGATACTTACTAGGCAGATACTTACTAGGCAGATACTTACTAGGCAGATACTTACTAGACAGATACTTACTAGACAGATACTTACTAGACAGATACTTACTAGGCAGATACTTACTAGTCAGATACTTACTAGACAGATACTTACTAGACAGATACTTACTAGGCAGATACTTACTAGACAGATACTTACTAGGCAGATACTTACTAGGTAGATACTTAATAGACAGATACTTACTAAGGTTCTGGGCTAAAGATTTAACTTTAATAGCTAGCGTATTTTGGATAAATATATATATATATATATATATATATATATATATATATATATATATATATAGATAGATAGATAGATAGATAGATAGATAGATAGATAGAGATAGATAGATAGATAGATAGATAGATAGATAGATAGATAGATAGATAGATAGATAGATAGATAGATAGATAGATAGATAGAGATAGATAGATAGATAGATAGATAGATAGATAGTTAGATAGTTAGATAGATAGATAGATAGATAGATAGATAGATAGATAGATAGATAGATAGATAGATAGATAGATAGATAGATAGATAGATAGATAGATAGATAGATAGATAGATAGATAGATAGTTAGATAGTTAGATAGATAGATAGATAGATAGTTAGATAGATCAAACATTTCATTAGTTCAAAGAAAAGGTTGAGTTTCTTTTATCTTTTTAAAATTTTTAAAACTTTTGAGAAGATGAGCATCAGACAATAATAGGTCCTCATCCCTGATAATAGCTTTCTCATCACCCACCACCCCTAACCCCAGTCCCTTCGGTAACTGTCTGGGACAGGTCCGTGGGAAGCAGGAGTTCTGACCAGGGGAAATATTTGTCTATTATGGCTGTGAATTTATCATTGATTCTTGTAGAGAGTTGGCGACTTGGTGTGTGTGTGTGTGTGTGTGTGTGTGTGTGAGAGAGAGAGAGAGAGAGAGTGTATGTGGAATGTACGAGACACTTGTAGTGTGGAGTTTAACAGCTGAATAGTAAAAAATCCTTGAAGAGACAAACACAAGACTATGCAGGGGATGATAAATAAAGTGTGGGTAGAATGAAAGGGTTGGGGTTAGGTTAGCAACAAGGAAAGGGGGGGGGGTGGTAAAGTGGACAGGTGAGTTCAGGGGAGTAACAGCTGGTCCAGTGTCTCTCAGGTGAGTAACAACTGGTCATGTGTCTCTCAGGTGAGTAGCGACTGGCCTTGTATCTCTCAGGTGAGTAGCAACTGGCCTTGTGTCTCTCAGGTGAGTAGCAACTGGCCTTGTGTCTCTCAGGTGAGTAACAACTGGCCTTGTGTCTCTCAGGTGAGTAACAACTGGCCTTGTGTCTCTCAGGTGAGTAGCAACTGGCCTTGTGTCTCTCAGGTGAGTAGCAACTGGCCTTGTGTCTCTCAGGTGAGTAACAAATGGCCATGTGTCTCTCAGGTGAGTAACAACTGGCCATGTGTCTCTCAGGTGAGTAACAACTGGCCATGTGTCTCTCAGGTGAGTAACAAATGGCCCAGTGTCTCTCAGGTGAGTAGCTACTGGCCATGTATCTCTCAGGTGAGTTTGCTGTAATCTGAGATGTAATTAAAGCAAGTCAAACAAAACGAACACATGAGTCAGAACCCCTTCCCATATGCCCCCCCCCCTGTTCAAGGATCTCTCATTTGTATCGGGACCCTTTTCACTGACTCATATCCCAATATTCACTCCAGTCTACTCCAAGCAATATATCCACACGGGACGCTGATATGGAATAAAACAATATGTAACGGAAGTTAATTAAAGGCAATGGAATCTCATTATCTTATATCTCACAATGTCTCATTGCATGGATAATACTACAATTCTATTCGCTAAGTTCAAGTAAATCCATTTCACTAAATACTACAACTCTATTCGCTAAGTTCAAGTAAATCCATTTCACTATATCCATCGAGCTCGTTATATCACTCACTACTAGCCTGTCCACCAACCGCCGGACATCTCATTAGCTACAGTGTAACTGACCCACGTGCTTCTTGTTCTTTTCACCAAGTCCTGTCATTGGTCTGAGTTCCTCTTGTTGCTCATGAAACTTTTCCAATCAGTCTTCAAACTGGCCACTGGTCACTGGTGTGTCCAACAATAAATGACTACCTAGTTTCAGCACAATTTCTCCATCACTAGTACCTATCATTGCAGTATGGTACTTCTACTAACTCTGTCACCAGTAACTATCATTGCAGTATGGTACTTCTACTAACTCTGTCACTAGTAACTATCATTGCAGTATGGTACTTCTACTAACTCTGTCACTAGTACCTATCATTGCAGCATGGTACTTCTACTAACTCTGTCACTAGTAACTATCATTGCAGTATGGTACTTCTACTAACTCTGTCACTAGTACCTATCATTGCAGTATGGTACTTCTACTAACTCTGTCACTAGTAACTATCATTGCAGTATGGTTCTACTATCACGACAAATGGCAGTTTAAAACAGTTTCTTTATATTATATTTCATAATCTTTATCATGAAATACATCAGATTTACATATATTGCACAAATATCATATATATGACGTGTGTGTGTATGTGTGTGTATGTGTATGTGTGTATCATTACTGTCGAACCAGTGTTAATGAGATGGTTAACTCTTGATATCACTGTTGGGATGGTATGATAATGTCGGTATCCGGACAAAACCCCCACGAACAAAACCCCCTATCACTGATGGGATGGTATAACGGTGTCCTAGCCCTGTCAATGATGGGATGGTATAACGGTGTCCTAGCCCTGTCAATGATGGGATGGTATAGCGGTGTCCTAGCCCTGTCAATGATGGGATGGTATAGCGGTGTCCTAGCCCTGTCAATGATGGGATGGTATAGCGGTGTCCTAGCCCTGTCAATGATGGGATGGTATAACGGTGTCCTAGCCCTGTCAATGATGGGATGGTATAACGGTGTCCTAGCCCTGTCAATGATGGGATGGTATAACGGTGTCCTAGCCCTGTCAATGATGGGATGGTATAACGGTGTCCTAGCCCTGTCAATGATGGGATGGTATAACGGTGTCCTAGCCCTGTCAATGATGGGATGGTATAACGGTGTCCTAGCCCTGTCAATGATGGGATGGTATAACGGTGTCCTAGCCCTGTCAATGATGGGATGGTATAACGGTGTCCTAGCCCTGTCAATGATGGGATGGTATAATGGTGTCCTAGCCCTGTGTCCCAGAAGCATCACGGGAAGACAAAGGAAGTTGACTTGACCAGACTACTTTTCATGCATTCAGACTTTTTTCTAAATTTATCAAAGCTTACTACAAGTATTTGCTAAATGAAGCATATACAACATATACTTGTATATACTACTTATACTTGCATAAACAACATATACTTGTATATACTACTTATACTTGCATAAACAACATATACTTGTATACAAGGCCGCAGCCAGGATTTTTTTTTTGGGGGGGGGGCTGTGCGGAGAGTTTTATATAAGAAAAAATTGGAACACAGTGATAAAGAAGTATAGTTTATAATAGAATTTGATTTTTAGAATTAATTTGGGGGGGGGGGGGTGCTGCATATACTACATATACTTGTGCATGTATTGCAACATATCTTCAACACCTATTCCGCAGCGATTGAACTACTGAATTAATTATAAGCTGAATGAACCAGGACGTGCCAACTCAGTTGTTTTATTATGAAGCCTGAACATTTATAAGATATTCAATGACAGGAAAGAGATGGTTGAATTATCGGATGTCATTGATCAAGTGTTTGTAAATCAACCAGACTGAGTAAATTCTTCCAGCTGTCACTGACAGTAATTGTCATGCGAAATGTTTTGTCAGTCAATGCCTCGCTCTGTTTCTTGTATTTTCTCTCTCTCTCTCCCCTTCTAGTCCCCATCGATCAAGTTGTGTGAGATGTGACCGAAGCTTACTTCAATAGTTTCACCATCTGTTTGTTGAATATCTTCTGCTGTTGTTTCTTTACTTTTCTTGATCACCTGATACAGAGTACGGACTGGCTGCGAACCTGTTTTATTTTATTTTATTGATCCAGTATCGTCAATCCATTGAACCAGCTCAGTACCATTGATGTCCGTTCCACCTCAATGACATATACCCGTGTCTTGAAGAACAATTGTTCTACCTGTATCTTTCTCAGTTGCAATTGAGACTATGTGGGTGTTGGTAAGACTAACTGTATGGCTGTTGGTGTGGCTAACTGTGTGGGTGTAGCTGAATTGTGGGTGTGGTGTGGCTGACTGTGTGAGTGTGGCTGTGTGGGGGTGGCTGACTGTGTGGTTTGTGTGACTACCTCTGTGGGTGTTGGTGTAGCTGTGTGGGGCTGGTGTGGCTAACTGTGTGGGTGTGGCTAACTGTGTGGGTATTTATGTGGCTGATTGAGTTGGGGGCTGACTGTGTGGGTGTGGCTGACTGTGTGGGTGTTTATGTGGCTGACTGTGTAGGTGTGGCTGACTGTGTAGGTGTGGATGACTGTGTGGGTGTTTATGTGGCTGACTGTTGGGGCCGACTGTGTGGGTGTGGCTGACTGTGTGGGTGTGGCTGACTGTGTGAGTGTTTATGTGGCTGACTGTGTGGGTGTGGCTGACTGTGTGGGTGTGGCTGATGTGTGGGTGTGGCTGACTGTGTGGGTGTGGCTGACTGTGTGGGTGTGGCTGATGTGTGGGTGTTTACGTGGCTGACTGTGTGGGTGTGGCTAACTGTGTGGGTGTGGCTAACTGTGTGGGTATTTATGTGGCTGATTGAGTTGGGGGCTGACTGTGTGGGTTTGGCTGACTGTGTGGGTGTTTATGTGGCTGGCTGTGTAGGTGTGGCTGACTGTGTGGGTGTGGCTGACTGTGTGGGTGTGGCTGATGTGTGGGTGTTTACGTGGCTGACTGTGTGGGTGTGGCTGATGTGTGGGTGTTTACGTGGCTGACTGTGTGGGTGTGGCTGACTGTGTGGGTGTGGCTGACTATGTGAGTTTCAGTTTCCCTGACAGTGTGAGTGTTGGTGTTTCTAATTGTGTGGGTGTTGGTGTGACGGATTGTGTGGTTGTAGCTGTGTGGGTGTGGCTGACTGTGTGAGTGTTGATGTGGCCGAGTGGGTGTGGCTGACTTTGTAATTGTGGTGTGGCTGACTGTGTGGTTGTTTGTGTTTCTAAATTTGTGGGTGTGTCTGACTGTGTAGGTGTTGGTTGACTAACTGTGTGGGTGTGGCTAACAATGTGTGTAAACAAATGCAGAATTCATCTCAATAGAAAGTTTAAACTGTATGAAACTACTAAAATGCTGTTCATTCAATTTTTTCTAAAACAATTAAATAAGATATTGCTTTCCAGCTAAATATAATATAATAAAATATTAACTTTTAATGACAATAATCATTTATATAAAAAAATCATTTTGAAAAGACTAATTCAAATCCGGGAGGAAATTAAAACATTTTTTTTTAACGGAAACGAGAATCGGAGAAGAAAATGAGGATTTTTTGTTATCTCATTTCATTTAGCAGTAACATTACCTTTCATTTAGCAGTAACATTACCTTTCATTTAGCAGTAACATTACCTTTCATTTAGCAGTAACATTACCTTTCATTTAGCAGTAACATTACCTTTCATTTAGCAGTAACATTACCTTTCATT
Organism: Bulinus truncatus; assembly: GCA_021962125.1. Taxonomy (NCBI): domain Eukaryota; kingdom Metazoa; phylum Mollusca; class Gastropoda; family Planorbidae; genus Bulinus; species Bulinus truncatus. The sequence goes on from JAGDYQ010000243.1 coordinate 652,286, forward strand.
TGTGAAGTTTTTATTACATCAATTAATTTATGACACATAAGTTAACAATGTATTGCATTCATACACTCCGGTTGTTGCAAATGTTACATATTTCATTCTTTAATTTAAAAGTTTGAACTTCAAGTAGATAGCACATATAGAGAGATACTTTCTGTACCATGTCGTGTTGGTCAATTCTAAAACGTGTAAATGTTCTTTCTGACGTGATACCAAAATAGAACTAACACCGAAAACGTACTTGCCCGGGAGGGGGGGGGGGTCGCGTGCATTGCTCCGGGCCAATACATTTCAACTCTACACAAAGCGAGAACAAGTTTAGAGCCACAATGAGAATGGACAATCCATAACTAAAGAAGTATCACTTCCGCTGACGAGTGTCAATAGGCCTGTAAACTACTTCCGGTGATCGTCAGAGGGGGGGGGCTCTAGGACCATGGCGATCTGGCCTGCATGGCATTTTAATGACACCTTTATTGAGCAGACACAGTTACTGACAGACATTTTTTTTTTACAAAAAAATAAATCCATAATAGTTTTAGATTTTAAAATATGCAAATTTTGAGGAAAAAAAGTGAATAAATCAAACCTATGTAACCTTGAATTATATTTTTGTTAAATAATAAAACGATAATCTTTTGACTAAACTACGATAGTTCCAAAGTCATGCTAACAGTGGTCATGTTAGATTGGTCATGCTAACAGTGGTCATGCCAACAGTGGTCATGCCAGCAGTGGTCATGCTAACAGTGGTCATGCTAACAGTGGTCAATAGTGCTCATGCTAGCAGTGGTCATGCCAACAGTGGTCATGCCAGCAGTGGTCATGCTAACAGTGGTCAAGCCAGCAGTGGTCATGCCAACAGTGGTCATGCTAACAGTGGTCAAGCCAGCAGTGGTCATGCTAACAGTGATCATGTTAACAGTGGTCAAGCCAGCAGTGGTCATGTCAGCAGTGGTCATGCTAACAGTGGTCAAGCCAGCAGTGGTCATGCCAACAGTGGTCATGTTAACAGTGGTCAAGCCAGCAGTTGTCATGCCAGCAGTGTACATATGCCAGCATTGGTCATGCCAGCAGTGGTCGTGCCAACAGTGGTCATGTTAACAGTGGTCAAGCCAGCAGTTGTCATGCCAGCAGTGTACATATGCCAGCATTGGTCATGCCAGCAGTGGTCGGACTGACCACATTGACCGGACTGCACACATTGACCGGACTGACCACATTAGCCGGACTGCACACATCGACCGCACTACACGCGATGGCCGCTAATGCATACGATGCCTGACTTTACATACAATCACAAGCCGTAACATATACATACAATCACAAGCCGTAACATATACATACAATCCCAATGCGTAACATTTCATTGACCTCATAAACAACTACGTAGACTTTCGGAATTCCTTCGCAGAGAGGTTGTCATTTTTGGTGGACATGGGTAAAAAATTAGTCAGATTTTTATGGGTATCTTAGGCAGAAATGTCATTTGAGAAAGGGCCTAGGCAGAAAACTTTTCATTTTTGGGGTCCCTAGGCATGGGCGTCGCTAGGAATTTTTCCAGGGGGTGGCAAAAATTTTCCGGGGGGGGGGGCAAATAACAACTTTATGACATTTTTTTAAATGTAAGGGGGGGGAGCAACTTATATGACATTTTTTCTAAATGTAGGGGGGGGCAATGCCCCCCCTTGCCCCCCCCCCCGAATACGCCCATGTCCCTAGGAAAGAGTACTCTCGGAGTCTACGCCTGATGACATGATGACCATAATATTCGTATGAATGTTATACAATACATTGACAGTGATATGTAGCTTACATTGAAACTAATAGGGATGACCATAATATTCGTATGAATGTTATACAATACATTGACAGTGATATGTAGCTTACATTGAAACTAATAGGGATGACCATAATATTCGTATGAATGTTATACAATACATTGACAGTGATATGTAGCTTACATTGAAACTAATAGGGATGACCATAATATTCGTATGAATGTTGTACAATACATTTACAGTGATATGTAGTGTGGAGAACAGGTTCTCACACATTGGTTAGAATGTAGGATAATATGTAAAGTAAATCTTTGAGAGGTTAAGTCAAGAGTTCAGGGTTAAATATTTGGGGGTAGAGTCGTTATATTTTCTAGCGACCCAGGTTAGGGACGTGACATATGATACCTTAGGCTTTGTTCCGAGAGTGGAGAGAGTCAACTGACATTCTTGACAAACAGATAAATTACCGAACACAACCGAGGGTGGCAAAGGGCGCTAACCTTTTAATGGGATTTTGCTAATTAGCCAATCCGACCAGTGGGTGGGGCACAAGGAGAGCGAGAGATTGGGGACAGTAGATTTGGGGATAGAGTAGAATTGGGGCTGAGGCGAGCGTAGAGAATAGAATTGGGGCTGAGGCGAGCGTAGAGAGTGGACGTGAGATGTAACAAAGTCCACTATAGTCTTCTATTATTCTAGCAGTTAGTCAGAGCATAATTTTAGTAGTAAAAGACAGCAGTAGATATATATATATATATATATAAAAGGCGTTAGAGACTATTGGATTATGTGATGTTGTGAACTTTTGATGTAAAGATTTGATGTTGTAAGATAAACATTAAGATTAAAGAAGGAAAATACAAAGCCTGCATTTGAGTCTTCTGTTGTTTGGTGTTTGTACATCGTGATTGTAACCAAAAGTAAAATACCAGCACGCAACATGTAGCTTACATTGAAACTAATAGGGATGACCATAATATTCGTATGAATGTTGTACAATACATTGACAGTGATATGTAGCTTACATTGAAACTAATAGGGATGACCATAATATTCGTATGAATGTTGTACAATACATTGACAGTGATATGTAGCTTACATTGAAACTAATAGGGATGACCATAATATTCGTATGAATGTTGTACAATACATTGACAGTGATATGTAGCTTACATTGAAACTAATAGGGATGACCATAATATTCGTATGAATGTTGTACAATACATTGACAGTGATATGTAGCTTACATTGAAACTAATATAAAGGATACTTTTGCTAATGTGGACCCTTTTGACAATAGGGGCCTTTTGATGATTGGAGCCTTTTGATGATTGGGGCCTTTTGATGATAGGGGCCTTTTGATGATAGGGGGCTTTTGATGATTGGGGCCTTTTGATGATAGGGGCCTTTTGATGATTGGGGCCTTTTGATGATAGGGGCTTTTGATGATTGGGGCCTTTTGATGATTGGGGCCTTTTGATGATAGGGGCCTTTTGATGATTGGGGCCTTTTTGTCAATATAGGCCCTAGGCCTAGCACCCCTCCGACTAGGAACGGATCAGCCAGTTTACACCTGAATTATACAATATCTTTGAAATAACGTGGCTTGGGACAAACACGTGACACCAATAGACCAGGATACTGGCAGGTTGGACGAAGAGGGCCGGGATGGGGGGGGGGGATGGGCGGCATTACTCTGCTCGTTTCAATGACAAGGGGAGACAACTGCTGGACAAGATGAACAACTCTTGTGTGAACAGGTTTCCGCCATTCTTCAAGACGCGCCACTCCACAACCACCGCAAAGCACTGGTGTAACAATTATCGAATTAGAGTTGAGAACTGTCCTGAAGGCAATCGCCCTCCTAGAACTACAAGAAAACTTGGTCCATGATAAGGCTTGGGTAGGCGGATACTCATATGAAATAATAATCTAACGAGTAATTACAAGATGGAATATTTTTTTACCCATCCAATTCAAGAGCAATCACTCTCTTTTTATTTGTTCTTTATTTTTTCGATGACTTTCATGCCACGGAATCTGCGAGGATAGACAATTGGAGAGTCCAACTGATTCGTCAAGTTTCAAGTTAAATTGAACGGGTAGTGTGCGGGTTTGTTTGTTACTACGAGCGTGTGTGTGTATGTGTGAGTGTCTATGTGTGTGTGTGTGTTAAAACTTTTTTTTAATGTGCCACTCACCATTATTCTAAAACAAGTCCACTCGTAATACTGACAGATCAAAAAATGTTTTATTATTTTTAATTTTTTTATGAACAGGGTGCTCTGACAGAACACCTTTTTAACAAATCTGTAACTTTCATACAGACAAGTAACTTACATACAAACATGTAACTTTCATATAAACATGTATATTTTAGACACATATAGCTTTAAAATGACATGTAAATGTCATACATACAGCTTTCACTTCATACTTGTTAGCTGCAGCAACAAAACCCCTATCCAAACACATAGTTAAGTCATCGTATAACACATAAGTAACCCCCCACCCCCCAAGGAGAGTACCAGATGACACCCGCAGTGTTGGTCTCTCGTTATCATCAACATTCTTTCTCTAATGGAAATTCCCCATTTCTGTTGCTAACACTATATAAATAGCCCATTCCAAATACATCCTTAAATTCATCAATTAAATTTAGTTGGCTATATTGTGCTGTTTTTTTTTTTACAGCCAGGCCTCAACACCTCGATTGCCATTAACAATAAATCGGTGTGCACAAAAATGGAGATCGACAACTGTGCACAAAATGCAGATCAACAACAGTGCACATATTCTGCAAACAATGATGAATGACAGTGGTTATCAAAAAATTCATGCTACGTGACTCACTATGGACTCACAATGGAAGCTGTTTTGTTTTCATCATTCACCTGTAAATAATGGACTCACAATGGAAGCTGTTTTGTTTTCATCATTCACCTGTAAATAATGGACTCACAATGGAAGCTGTTTTGTTTTCATCATTCACCTGTAAATAATGGACTCACAATGGAAGCTGTTTTGTTTTCATCATTCACCTGTAAATAATGGACTCACAATGGAAGCTGTTTTGTTTTCATCATTCACCTGTAAATAATGGACTCACAATGGAAGCTGTTTTGTTTTCATAATTCACCTGTAAATAAAAACTTCAATAAAGGAAAGAATAAAAATGGCGTCAGTAATTTTATATCTAGGTTTTACCCTTCCAAACTTTTAGTGTTGTAATATACAGAGAGAAATATAGTTGTAAAACACTAAGATGGCTTGTTAGACATTTGGTAACTTGTTAGATAATTTTAAACAACCAGCATGTGCATAACTGATTATAATTTATTGTGATAATTATGCTAATTCTTTTATAAATCCAACATGGCTACATGTTTCATATGGTATTATTTTTTTGTTTTTATAAAAATTCATTAAAATTAAGTGTTGAAAAAAATACATTTCATTGTGGCAACAAAAAAACTGAAAAGATTTTTAAGAAATTTTGTTTACATCAACACAAAAGCTGTGTTCTAAACATACACTGAGTCTGGCCATTAAAATTCTCACCATGCTACATTCATAAAGTCATCAAGAACTAAGACTCAGACATTGTATTCCAACGCTTCACTTTATTTCATTTCATGATGATCACCCCAATCACTAAACTATATATTTACATCATTATAATAAATTATCACTTGTTGTAATATCAGTTACCAATAAATCACAACTTTTAAGCATGACATCAACAGAAATGTATGTACATTTTTCATTTTAAAAAAAAAAAAACGGAAAAAAATTATACTAAAAGTTAGGTTTCCAATTATGTATTTTTAAAGCAACATAATTAATGAATACCATCAATTCTATCACGTGTCTGTGAGACAAGAACACACAGCCGACACCTTGTATGATTGGACTCACAACCTACAGCCGACACCATGTATGATTGAACTCACAACCCACAGCCGACACCATGTATGATTGGACTCACAACCTACAGCCGACACCATGTATGATTGGACTTTTGAGCTAAGAGAAACAACTACTTATTTTTTGAGAATTTATTTTTACCCGGGTACTTCAATTAACACTTGGAAAAATCTGAACTGGAAAAATCTGAACTGGAAAAAATCTGAACATTTTTTTTACTTTGAATGACAGAAAGAACAACTGAAAAAAAACTAACAGCGAATCAAAAAAGAATTTTCTAAAAATATTAAAAGTTCTGCCAACTGTTAAATTATACGAGAAAAATATTTGTAACATTTGTAAGAAAATAATTTAACCAGTTTTGGGATAGGACATACATGTGACCTAAAGAGCAATATTACAATTCTTTCATAAACAATTGTGTTAGTCACATGATATTCAAATATAAGATAATTTTAAAAACCCCTCACACCTTTGAATACAGGAGAAAAATAAATGATTTATTATTATTGAAAGATTATGTATAATAGTTTCAGACAACCAGTCTGTCCACAGAATCCTACACAACCAATTACAATGTGCCAGTCAAATAATTTTTCCACTCCTTAGTTCACAACTTTAAATGATGGACATTTATTAACTTTACAATTTAATGGTTGAAACAACTGGAAAGACTACTTTGTAAACAGGTGGTTAGTCAAATAATAAAAAACAGATTACAATCTCACAAAAGACCAGTCTTAAAGGTATTTTAAATATTATTAAGTTAGCAATGTTGGGTGAATACACCATTTCATTGGATCCTAAATAAATATTAAGGTCAACAATCAAATTTAGAAAGAATTGTGAAACACATAAATATTCCAACATACATGTTATATTTATTTATCAAAAGTTACACTTTGTTATACAAATATTTACGTGCATTTTTAAAATTTACATTTAATTCTTTTCATTCAAGTCACTGTAGAAATAAAATAATTCCATATTCATTCTCTGCACACTATGTAGTATACCTTACAATGTAATAACACAATGGATGTTATACCTATGTCTACCTTACAATGTAATAACACATTGGATGTTATACCTATGTCTATCTTACAATGTTGTTGAGTTTGATTAAAGTAATAGCAAAATGGATGTTATACAGATAATAAGGACAAGGGCTTGTAATAACACAATGGATGTTATACAGATAATAAGGACAATGGCTTGTAATAACACAATGGATGTTATACAGATAATAAGGACAATGGCTTGTAATAACACAATGGATGTTATACAGATAATAAGGACAATGGCTTGTAATAACACAATGGATGTTATACAGATAATAAGGACAATGGCTTGTAATAACACAATGGATGTTATACAGATAATAAGGACAACGGCTTGTAATAACACAATGGATGTTATACAGATAATAAGGACAATGGCTTGTAATAACACAATGGATGTTATACAGATAATAAGGACAACGGCTTGTAATAACACAATGGATGTTATACAGATAATAAGGACAATGGCTTGTAATAACACAATGGATGTTATACAGATAATAAGGACAACGGCTTGTAAAAAAGCTTAAAATAAAACTTAGATCTGGGCTGAAATTAAAGGCAATCATTTTAAATCTGATATAATCCTGTGATAGATATTATTCTTTCAAATTCTTGCCTAAATAAAAAAACTTGCACAGAATATAAGATGAACAGAACGTGCAGAACGTGCAACATTGATTTGGAAAGTACCAACAATAAATCATTCAATGGTTAATTTTCACCTTTTTGTTCAATTAGTAGTAACTTTATTCCAGAAATAGTTGCCCAATACTTTAAAGGTGAGGTAATACTGGATCTATGACTCTTGTTTTCCGCCACATTAGTTGTGTCCCTTTCTACACAGTCACAACAGATGAGATTATGGGGCACCACAGTGTGGTTAGATCTATAAAAAATATAATCCTCGACACATCATAGTCATCTACTATATAAATGTAGCCACAGATTGATAACAATTTACAGTGGTCCACACATCATAGTCATCTACTATATAAATGTAGCCACAGATTGATAATAATTTACAGTGGTCCACACATCATAGTCATCTACTATATAAATGTAGCCAGAGATTGATAATAATTTACAGTGGTCCACACATCATAGTCATCTACTATATAAATGTAGCCACAGATTGATAATAATTTACAGTGGTCCACACATCATAGTCATCTACTATATAAATGTAGCCAGAGATTGATAATAATTTACAGTGGTCCACACATCATAGTCATCTACTATATAAATGTAGCCAGAGATTGATAATAATTTACAGTGGTCCACACATCATAGTCATCTACTATATAAATGTAGCCAGAGATTGATAATAATTTACAGTGGTCCACACATCATAGTCATCTACTATATAAATGTAGCCAGAGATTGATAATAATTTACAGTGGTCCACACATCATAGTCATCTACTATATAAATGTAGCCACAGATTGATAATAATTTACAGTGGTCCACACATCATAGTCATCTACTATATAAATGTAGCCAGAGATTGATAATAATTTACAGTGGTCCACACATCATAGTCATCTACTATATAAATGTAGCCAGAGATTGATAATAATTTACAGTGGTCCACACATCATAGTCATCTACTATATAAATGTAGCCACAGATTGATAATAATTTACAGTGGTCCACACATCATAGTCATCTACTAAATAAATGTAGCCAGAGATTGATAATAATTTACAGTGGTCCACACATCATAGTCATCTACTAAATAAATGTAGCCACAGATTGATAATAATTTACAGTGGTCCACACAGGATCTTGCTAAAAATAATACTGCTTTTTACAATCAATAAAGAGCATTCAGTTTTACAGAATACATGTACTTTACAATAAACATTATTGCTTTTGAACAGTTGGAGTATTAAACAGAGATGAAATGAAACATACAAAAAACAATGCAGCTTTTTAATTCTTCACAAAATTTCTTTAACAAATCATGAAATATCACATTACAAAGCAGAGTATGATGGGATATGAAGGAAGACAACTATGAAAAAAAAAAACAATTCACACAACATGTATTGAAAACTAAATTGTAAATGAAAAAGACAAAATACGAAATAACAGTTGTGTTTTTATAAATACCACCAAGTGCAACATACCGAAAGTTAAATACAGTGGATAAGTAGTGAAATAATAACCATCAGTGGTTTACTATATCGGATTAAAACAGAAAGACCCTTTTTACTAATTACTGCATTACAATCAAGTGTAACATCATTTAACTATATAAAAATATTCTCATGGTTTAAGTTACAACTTTAAAATTATTGTACTAATCATTTCCATACAATGACACATATTACTGCTCTGCGTTTAACATTTTATCTATCACTCAATTGCCTGTGTGATCCTGACATTTGTGTTATTTTAATACTAGAGATATTATTAATATTCCTGGACAAACTTGATCGTACCCTGTTCCTCTGTCAACCTGTTCAGTCCTGGTTGAGGTCTGTCATATTCTGGCAATGTCAGTTTAGAGTTTTTGTTCTTATCAATTGAAGTTTCATTTAGGGACAAATGTTTACCCTGCTCTGATAAGTCTTGTGGTTGTTGCTTAACATTTGGAGGCACATTTAAGGCGACGCCATTTTCTGACACAATCTCATTTAAAGTCGATTCAGCAGCCAAATTTTCTATCCCGGCATTAACATTTTCCTCTTGATTAGCCGGCTGGTACATGGGGAATCTTTGCCGGAGCAGAGGTAATTTTTCATTCACCGCAACAATGTTTTCTGGGGCAATCTGCCTAGTGTTATCCTCCTCATCCTCGCTGCCATCGTCTTCGTATTCAGAGTAAGACTTGTGGTGAATCAAGTCAGTGTCCAGGTCAATGATAGATTTGGAACGAGAAATCCGTTTAGGCGGAGCATTTGGCTTGTCAAAAGTTTGGCTAGTTGAGATCACTGAGCTCCGCCTCGACACTGACTTTTGTAATGTGTCTTCCATCATTAGATTCTTCGTCTCTTCTAGAGACCAAACAGCGATGATACAAAAGAAGCATGTTGCAGTTATGACACTGTAAGCCACTGTTGGAATGGTTTCCTGGATAAATTGAAAAATAATGCATTAGTCACATAGAAATTATTTAATTATAATTTAGTTATTAATTTCAAACTTTTTATACAGAAATACATTTTTTATTTCAGTAGCATCAAATGTATGTAATAGATGCCATAGTGAAGACATATTAACTCATTCCTGCCTAGTCATTTGGCATTTCAAACTTTTTTTCCACTTGTATGTTTCAAAAACGCATGCTAACAGACTAACTCATAAAAAAGCTAAAATGCAAATAAAAATTTTACTAAGAGTGATGTTAATTCACTTTTTGAATGTTTAGAACATCTGCAGCTTTCATTTAAAATATAAATTTAACCAGTGATTTTTTTATTTCATATTTTTAAGAGTTTTTGGTAGTCAATTTATTTTTTCCCAGCAAAAAAAAAAAAGTCATTGGGTAAGCAATTACCTAATTTTTTTTTTTTTTGCTAACTTTTTATTATACATTCCATTTGATTTTAAATTGTGTTGTGTTGTTAATAATGGTTGACAGATTACTCTATAGATGCATTTATAAATTCCTACTATTGCTTTTTTAATTATTGATGATGTAAATCATCTTTTCTTAGAGACATTCCTAATTAATAAACCTGAGTTAATTTTGTTATCCACGTAATAGCTTCATTCTCACGGATTATCACATCACTGTGAATATAATTCATTTATTTGTTTAGTTACAATTATAAATCATGGCACTAGATTAAACCAAGACGGTTAAGACAATTATAAATCATGGCACTAGATTTAACCAAGACGGTTAAGACAATTATAAATCATGGCACTAGATTGAACCAAGACGGTTAAGACAATTATAAATCATGGCACTAGATTTAACCAAGACGGTTAAGACAATTATAAATCATGGCACTAGATTTGACCAAGATGGTTGCAGCTTAGAAAAAGTTGCCTTAGAAAAGCCACAGTCACAAAATGACTAACTAATAATAATCCCATGAGCTAAAACGAATATATATCGTACATTTGGCACAAGGTATTTCCTTTAGTAATGACTGTAATGGTTAAAATGTGCCATATAGAAAAATAAAAAACTTACAATATTAATAAGGAATGGTGCCAGGACTCCACCAACTTTAGCCGCAGTATTGGCTGCACCGTAGCCTAAAGTTCTGTTATGAAAAAAAATTGAGAAGTTATTTAATATATACAGCTATCATCATTTAATTACACATGGAAAAAAATGCATTTATAAATATGTCTATATTCTATATATTTATATGTGTATATCCATGTGTATATAGTCCTTATACTTATGTAAACAATGAAGGAATGTCACATTAAATGAGTTATTCCTTTATTTATAGCACAAAGTTAAAATTATTATGTGCTACAAGAAAATATCCTTCACAGATACCAAACTTTAATTGTCAATGTGGTTAGATTTTAATAATTAGAATTCATACTAAAAATATTCTAGCTCAATCTAATAAAGTTTTCAGCCCTTTCAAAAGAATTATTTAAAAAAAAATTAATTTAAGAAATGAATAAATACACATTAGTTATAAAAAAATATTATATCTTTGATGACTTCTAACAGGTTTATTGACAATCTTGTTGTACCAGTATATGATTAAAAAACTTCAAGGATGCAATAATACAGAATATCTTCTGAAAAAATATGAAAAAGAAAGTTACCGTATAACAGTGGGGTAGACTTCAGTTGAGACAACAATAAAGACAGCAGCTGCCCCGGCAATGAAAGATCTGCAGCATATACACATTATTGTGATACCAGTGTCTTTGTTGGGTAAGTTGGGAATAACTGGAGGAGACAAATATCTGTACAATTTTGTATGCCAATGTATTTTTCATTTTCTTATAAATATATCACTTAAAAATCAGAATTAAATGTACTTAAAGTTAATCTTAACCCAGAAAGATTATAAGATATATTCATTGATTTAATTTTGTGTAAACCTCTATGTAACTATGAAGAAGGCTATGAGGTAATCATTTCAAATATACAGAAACTTACGGTGGAAAACTAGGGCCAATAATCCAGCCAATGTACTTACGGCGGAAAACTAGGGCCAATAGTCCAGCCAATGTACTTACGGTGGAAAACTAGGGCCAATAATCCAGCCAATGTACTTACGGTGGAAAACTAGGGCCAATAATCCAGCCAATGTGCTTACGGTGGAAAACTAGGGCCAATAATCCAGCCAATGTACTTACGGTGGAAAACTAGGGCCAATAATCCAGCCAATGTACTTACGGTGGAAAACTAGGGCCAATAATCCAGCCAATGTACTTACGGTGGAAAACTAGGGCCAATAATCCAGCCAATGTACTTACGGTGGAAAACTAGGGCCAATAATCCAGCCAATGTACTTACGGTGGAAAACTAGGGCCAATAATCCAGCCAATGTACTTACGGTGGAAAACTAGGGCCAATAATCCAGCCAATGTACTTACGGTGGAAAACTAGGGCCAATAATCCAGCCAATGTACTTACGGTGGAAAACTAGGGCCAATAGTCCAGCCAATGTACTGAAACTGAAGTAAATAAGAGCAGTCATCCTTCTACCAATACTGAAATAAGAAATAAAAAAATATATAATACACCTTTCCCTCCTGATACAAGTTGATATAAATATATAATACACCTTTCCCTCCTAATACAAGTTGATAAATATATAATACACCTTTCCCTCCTGATACAAGTTGATAAATATATAATACACCTTTCCCTCCTAATACAAGTTGATAAATATTAGATAAATAGTAGTTCTCAAAGGGTGGTTTGCGAAAAAATGAAAATCTGTACATAAAACAGGAAATGCTTTTTTTTCTTTAATTTATTGTAGTTAACCTTAAAATCTTGGGTGAAATAATGTGTTCATCTAAATAAGTCTAATTGTCTATTCATTAGTTAATATATAGCAATAAAAAAATAAATAATCTATATTTCTAGATAATCACCCAAACCTATATATTTAGTATTTGATGATTTGTTTAAATATTTTTATGATAAATCTATGAGGATTTTTTTTTCTTTTTAGGTCATTTTAATGAAAGCTTGTTTTTAAACAGATTTTTTACATTTCTTAAATTAACACTTTTTCTACTAATCGTTAATTTATTATTTATTAGACATCTTCTTCTTCCTTATAGTCGTTGTAGGCACAAAGTATGTCAACTGAATATCAGACATAATTTGGAAAAAATTAATCTAGAAAACAAAAAGGTTATCTTCATTACATAAAGAAGTTTTTTGTTTGTATTTGTATTGCACTATATGCTGTTGGATGATGGAATCTAATGTAAATTTATAACCACTGAAAAAAGCTTATAACTGACAGTCTTTAATTAGACTTATGCCTAATTATCAATATTTTAATTTTTATAGAGCATTTTACAATTTTAATGTGATCGTCTCCAGTTTTAGGAAGGAAAGTGAAAGAATGATAATGGAAATATAATTTTGTGTATTAGATGTTAGACCAGTGACCGATATGGAGACCTGTTGGACAAGGAACCTAAATGCCAGATAATTACAAGGCAAGTGTATAACACAGTAATGTTCTTGAACCTCGACATGTTCGTGGCTTCTATTCACCAACTGCTATCTCTGGCTGTTGAAAAATACTAATTGTCTTTGATAAACATTGAGAACTAACTCCCAGTCTCATGTGGTTCTCACTCTGTTTAGGTTATGTTCACCTTATTTTACCTAAATGTCCCATTGTTGGCCTACATCCCTTTTGTTGCTAATATCTCTTGTCCAACAGGTCTCCATATCGGTTTTTAAGCATTTAGGTTCCCTGGACTTGTGCTTGATAATATACGTATATTTATATCATTTTCATGGAATATGATTATGTATTAAACTTCTGTGTTTGCCTGTAAGTTTATCATCAAATGTTTGGCAAGGAAATTACAGTACTAAAGAGATGTGATTTATTAAAAACACATAAAAACCATCTTGACTAACCAATCTATGAATGTTAAGCTTCATGCCTCACCCATATCATTACAAGCACCATTTTAACAACAAAACCTAATCTGCTTCATTTGATCAGACCTCTAAATATAGTTACTGTTTCTTATATGCCATAGTGACAAAATATAATCACCATCTTGAGATAAATTTCATTAACTACAGCTTTACCATGAACTTCTGTTTCCCCAGGAACATTATAAATAGCTCTCTCACACAAGCGCTTGATTCAGCACATTTTTAGTTCAATGTCAATAAACAATGATTTGGATCATAGAACAATGATTTGGATCATAGAACAATGGTATATACTGTTAAAAAACTCATTGATGTCTGGTATCAATTTAAATTAATTTTTCTTTTTAAATTTTTAAAATTATGTTTATGGTTTTATTTGTGTTACTAGAGACTCCCTTTAGTAAGGAGAAATTTAGACTCAGTTATCAAAAACAGAAGAAAGTTAATAATCAATGGCAGGAAACAATAGTATATGCCCCATACACACACATTGAAAATTAATCAAATAAAAAGTTGAATGGGGGCACAGTTTTAAAAATATTTACTAATGATGTATTTTGCAGTTTGTTGATAAAAATAACACAATGGGAAAAATGTCCAAACAGGTACTCATGAAGAACTAGCAGAGACCTAGGCAAAATAAATATTTACTCATTTTATTTACTGAAAAATTCTTTGTTTACTAAGCCAGATGATAATATGCTTGTATGTAGATAACTCGCTCACTGCCATTGAATACAGTGGTATGAAGCTATTTTACATAGAACTTTAGTCTTTTTTTGTCACAGACCTCTTAATTGTGATAGACTATTACTCAAACAAATATATGACATATATATAGAGAGGCCGAATGATGATTAATACTAATTTGACCAACAAAAATGCAACATGTATTTAAACGCCAAAATCTGAAAATTTATATTTCATCCTGGTTGATAATGAAGCCCAAACGTGTCTCTTGTTCATGGAATTTATTTCTAGGCATAGAGAACCCCGGATACTAGAAAAGTCGGAGTGCTTTTTACTTTTCATTGAAAGTAATGAAATCACAGCATCACATTACAGCTTTATTATTAGCTTAATGTTTGGTATTATCAGTACAATGAAATTTTAATAAAAATGTTAAAAGTTCTGTCCAGGACATATACAGGTATTGATTACAATCTACTAGTTATTGAAATAAACAGTTTGATGAGAATGAATGGATCTCCACTACTTCCACTAAAAAACATGTTGATGTAAATGTTGTCAGCCAGATTTGTGATACTAGAATGATAACGCATAACCAACAAGTGATGTAGTAAACCTGAGGAATTGACAAAACATATCCTAGTTAAAAAAAACTTCAATTTCAAGTCTTTCTTTAAAAAATACTAATACGTGATTGTTTTCTACTTAGAAAAACATAATTTATGAATTTCTACCCTGATTTAATTTTTCCCTTTTCAGGAAAAAAGGGGTGGGGGAAATCTAATTTATTATGGGGGAAATGAGCTAAAATAGAATTTAAAAATGACATATCTGTTACAATAAATGATTCCATCGGGTGCAAGAATTTTGAAAGGCTTAGGAGGTGCATGGCATAAACAGGTTGAGAAATATTCTTGTCTTTTTGATACATAATTGCTGCTTCATATCTGTCTCAGAATAGCTTAAACTGTAATTATTAAAATTAAGCTTGTTTAATTTTGTTTCTGGGTTCCAAATACACTGTACAAGAAATACAATGGGAAAAATATGAAATATTTGCAAACAATCGAAAAAAAGATCGAAATAGAAATTTCATCTATAAATTTTTTCTTTTTTTTAAAATGCTTGGAAATGTGTACATTCCTAGCATTGCCTTTGAGATCAACAGGGTGGAACCATTGCAAGAGAAGCTGGGCCTTGATATTTATTTTTAATGCATACATGATTCAAAAAAAATTTCTTAATTGGACTCATCATATACAATTTAAAAAGGCCTAAGCAAATATTAAGGTTTAATTTTTTTAAGCTTCAACTGTTTCTTATTGTAAAATAAAAATGGTGTAAATGTTTCATCAGGTAAAATAATTTATCAGGTATAGAAGGGCCTTATGGGAAGATGAAATTTTTCTGTAGCTATGGCATAAGAGGTTGTGTGGCTAGCACAACGCCCAATCGCTTCATATATTTATGAAAGAAGCATTTTAAGTCATACATGTACTAGTCTGGCTTAAAGTTACACAAATAGCAGATGGCACAATTACCAAACGAATTGTTGAGTTAAAGTCAGTCGGGCCATGGGCCACCCTCTGTAAACATCTAGATATGTGTATTTCTTTCCTTTTTCTTTCATTTCCTTTTCTTTCTGAGCAATTTTCTAAAATAAGAAAAAGTAAACATGAAATAAATAAACCAAAGACTAGAAATCCTGTTTCTCATTTTAATATGTGTTATACAGTATTTTAAATACAATTTTTACATTATTTATGTTATTGTACATTTTTACCTCAGAAAATTATTTATGATGTAGAGTATTTAAAAAAAATTTCACTCAAGTCCACTTTTGATCAGAAAATTTAAATGACCATTTTTCCACTATTTTAAAGTTTTTCCCATGATATAAAATTTAAAAAATTTGTATGAAGGAAATTTAATGAAACGCAAATAAGTGTAAGAAGTAATTGAGCTTATAAAATATTTTTTAGCAGAGTGGGAAACTCAACCTGAATTTTTTGTAGACATTTTTCATGGTCATAGTTTGTTCGTCCATTCATTTTTGCAATGGTCTCGACAACTTTGGCTGCCTCATCAACCTTCCCTTTCACAGTAAGCCATCTCATACTTTCTGGCAGAAAGCTGTTAGAAGAAAATATTTGTAAAGCCTCAAGTATAGTAAAAGCAGTGGGCTTTGCCTCAATTTCACATGGCTTAGTTTTTACTCATTTTACATTTTAGAAACTATATTTTTGTCAGAAATTTAAGAAGCTTTTTATATTTTTACCCATGTAATAAATGATTTTAAAATATACAAACAAGTCATCAATATAAACTTACATGTAGGCCAAAAGAAATGGTGCACAGAAAATTGCACAAGCAAAGTGCATCCAGCGCCAGTCAGGCAAGGACCATGCAGCAAGAGGCAGAAGTGAGGCACCAATGGCAGCAAAAGGAAGTGAAGCTGGAATGACACGCCATCTAGGAGAAATAAACTCCAGGGCATAAGGCACATGAACAACAAGATAGCCTCCAATACAGCAGCCAATAAGAAATCTGAAATAAAAAACAACAACACTGAAATCAATTTTATAAGTGTAAAATAGAAAAAAAAAACAATCATTATTACAAAAAATATGCAGAATTCTTTTTAGTACACTATTCAATCAATAGGACTTGTGATTTAACTGAGGTTTATTTAAATATGTCATTAAAAATTATTATTAGTGCACACATTTGTGACATTTAAGATAGTGATCTGTCAAATGGAATAATACTCAAGTTTGAGATTAAACTACACATTATTAATTACTTAGAAAACCAAAACTTATACACTAATAGTCTAATACTAATACTGTAGAGTGTAGTAATAGTAATACTACTACTTCTTCCTTTCGCTCTACAGCCCATTTAGGGCCATGGTCTGCCATACTACTCTTCTCCACTTTTCCCGATCCATGGTCTTCTTCCTCCACTCTCACTCCTATGGCTTTAAGGTCTTACTCCACCTCTTTCAACCATCTGCCTCTTGGTCTGCCTTTAGGCCTTTTCTCATTGGGTGTTGCCTTATATATTGCCTTAGAACTTCTGTTATTTTCCATTCTTTCTATGTGCCATACCTCAATCTTTTCATTTTGATTTCAGCTGTTAATAACAGTGTTATATTTGATTCTTCGTACAGTTCGTACAGCTCTGAATTGGTTCTACTTCTCCACTCGTTATTGTCCTTTACTACGCTTTACTGGCCCATATATTTTCCTAAATATTTTCCTTTCTCAAGTGTTAAGCATATTTTCTGCTTGTTTGCTGATGATCCATATTTCGCTACCATATGTTGCTGCTGGTCGGATCATTGTCTTGTATATGTTTTTTTTTTAAAGTTTTCTGGAGATCTATTTTTCAGTAATTTAAATTTAATAACACTGTACGAAACTTTTCAACAAGTCCAAAAAGTATACAATGCTACAATTTGTTGAGAGTAGCCTCCCTTTCTTTGGTGGGCCAACTGATCTATATAATAATACAAATCGGCAACTAAATCTACTACTCCGATCAACCGAAGATAAATCATTAATTAATTACCAGGGACGCCGAATGATGAGTGTATGTGTTGGGAGAGGTAGGGCTTCTAGACTGTTATTCGAGCTAATGTCGGGTACAGTATTTTTTTTTAATGAGTGGGTATGATCCATTTGAGATGCCCGTGTAAGCTGAAAAATCGCCAGGGGCGGCAACTCTATTTCAAAATGTGTAGTCAGGGCAGAAATGAGTTCTCAGTTTCACTGTTAACTTAGTAAAAATGTATAGATCTGACTGTGATCCACTTTATCTTGGGCTGTGTATTTAAAGCCGGTGTAATTTGCAAGTGCCTAAGCTACATATCAGTAAATATGATGTTTTGCTTTTGATATCTTAAAGTTTATCTCTTTTATCTCAAGTACTTCATTAGACATTTACACTGATGTCAGTCAAGTAGATTATAGATACAAGTAAACATGCCAGATAATAGGCATTTAAATTTGAAATATGCCAATGAAGACAATAGTAATTTATTACAATACAGAACAATTGCCGCTATTTGTATAGTCTTGTGTCAGGCTGAAAATGATTTTTTTCTTCCATTGTTACTCTCCCCCCCCCCCCCCAACTATATTGACTTGTGCGGCATCGAATTGAGGCCTAGCCACTCTTGGTATAGAACATATTGTCTGTCTTTATTAATGAGCTAGCAATTCACCATGAAAAATATTACAATGTGCAATAATAGCCAAATATGAACATTACAACAATTTTTAAAAAATTGGGAGCCAAATCTGCTTTTATTACACTAAATAAGTAGTACGCTAAATATGTTGTATACTAAATAAAACTAAATGCCAGAGCCGCACTTAAGGAGCCAAAGAGCCACATGCGGCTCCGGAGCCGCACTTTGCCGACCACTGCACTAGTAGAATAAATTTTTGATAACCATTACAGGCGTAAGGTCAATGAACTGGTGATGGAGCCATTACCAGAGAAACAAAGTTAATGTGACTGGCTGATAGTTGTGTATGGTACGTTTTACAAGACTTATTTTATTCACAACAATTGACTACAGGTGGTAAGATGATAAAAATAAAACTAAACCTAATTAATGTGGGTAAACAACAACAACAACAGCAACATGTTCAACGAACCTAAAAACAGCAAATAGCTCCCACGAGTCTGAAAATCCTGCTCCTACGTTCAGAAGAGCGTGCATCAAGATGGAGGCGAAGTGGACCTTTTTGCGTCCGAATAGTTCAGACAGGTAGCCACTGACCAGAGCTCCAATCATAACTCCCCCCATCTGCACCGCGGACAGACCAGAGATGATCCAACTTTTGTCACATACTAATTCCCACTGGAATAAAACAAAGTAAAATATGCACACAAACATGTAAAGAGACAGAGACTCAGACTATGACACCGAGATAGTCAAAAGGACACACAGACTTGCAGAAAACAGACAGGCAATAGACACAAAGACAGAAACATGAGCAGACTGGTAGAAGACACAAAGACAGACACATGAGCAGACTGGTAGAAGACACAAAGACAGACACATGAGCAGACTGGTAGAAGACACAAAGACAGACACATGAGCAGACTGGTAGAAGACACAAAGACAGACACATGAGCAGACTGGTAGAAGACACAAAGACAGACACATGAGTAGAAGACACAAAGACAGACACGTGAGTAGAAGACACAAAGACAGACACATGAGCAGACTGGTAGAAGACACAAAGACAGACACATGAGTAGAAGACACAAAGACAGACACGTGAGTAGAAGACACAAAGACAGACAAATGAGCAGACACACAGATACGTGAGCATAAGGGCGGATTTATGTCTATAAACACGGACAGAAAGACAGTCACAAAGACAAAGGACACACAGAAAGACACATGGACAAATCGGTAGAAAGACAGACCCACATACAACAGTGAAATCAATATACATACAAGAGAAGACAATGACACTCAAATACAGACAATCAATATATTAAACACACATTTGGGTTAATGACGTCATTCCTAACAAAAGATTATGTTTGTTAGTGTAAACTACCTAACCTCCGTCACAGCTGTCGACGCTCCTTCAGGGTCCAGGTAGATCCTGCGGCTACACTGGGTCGCGTTCAGGTCACAGTGCTGATATGTTAACCTGTAGTCCACTACTGAAGAATTGTCCGGCTGAAAAGACTCACAGTTCTCGTCCACCACTACATCCGCCGGGGTGCAGCACCAATGGGGAGTGTACGAGGCGAACGACATCATCGTCATTGACCACTGGATGGGCATCTTGGGCATCGTCAGGGCAATGAGGGCAAGGATCTGGAACAGGCCCTCGTTTCCGACTTCTTTGAGAATCTCTGAGAGATTCATTTTGAATTTTTTTTTTTGTAAATTGGGTCAGCGACAAAGGGCGAGCATTACACTTACTATTTTGATTGGATTGATCTCCCCTTGCACTGTAACCACAGTGTCCAGCACAACGGCTATTTGAAGGTCAGAAACAGACCGAAGAGTATGTCACTGAATTATTCATCAGTGCTAGGAGAATAGTGGCGACTTTAGTTGATGACTGTAAGACCACACTTTGACCTCAGACACACCTTGACCTCTCAGAGTGGTGTCACGTGGGAAGCTTTTCTCTGTTTGAACAATTCCAGGTCACTTAGTAATTATCCCTTTCCTGATTCACACTTTATTTAGGTCTTGAGTATAAAGATTCCCAGTGATAATTCTGCGTAATAAAAAAAACAACAAATTAAATCAAATAAAAAAGCGAATTGGTTTAACGAAACAATACAATTTGAAATTTTCAACAGGTAAGGGATTCGGGGGGGGGGGAGGTTTAAATATTTCCAAAAAAAAATATTTGACAAAATTTTTCCATCGGAGTCACAGTGTCAAGATAAGGTTGTGGCGCCATTTTGTTGGACAGCTGAGATGAAAACAGAGAAACGGACCAATGGATGTGTAATTCACACACACTAAATACATAACACGACAGCTGTAAATTGATTCACAAACACACATCCCATACACAATAGAGATGTAAATTGATTCACAAACACACATCCCATACACAATAGAGATGTAAATTGATTCACAAACACACATCCCATACACAATAGAGATGTAAATTGATTCACAAACACACATCCCATACACAATAGAGATGTAAATTGATTCACAAACACACATCCCATACACAATAGAGATGTAAATTGATTCACAAACACACATCCCATACACAATAGAGATGTAAATTGATTCACAAACACACATCCCATACACAATAGAGATGTAAATTGATTCACAAACACACATCCCATACACAATAGAGATGTAAATTGATTCACAAACACACATCCCATACACAATAGAGATGTAAATTGTCTCACAAACACGACCTACATAACACGAGGTCGCTCTTAAAATAGTACAGAATATCAACCGTCTAGGGTTATCGTGGTCATTGAACTGTTAGAACTGGAAGGGATGAAAGAAGGGCACTACAATTACCGCCCTATTATTGAAGGGATGAAAGAAGGGC
>JAGDYQ010000243.1:674392-702461 GCA_021962125.1 Bulinus truncatus
CCCTTCAATAATGGGACGGTAATTGTAGTGTCCTTCAATAATGGGGCGGTAATTGTAGTGCCCTTCAATAATAGGGCGGTAATTGTAGTGCCCTTCAATAATAGGGCGGTAATTGTAGTGCCCTTCAATAATGGGACGGTAATTGTAGTGTCCTTCAATAATAGGGCGGTAATTGTAGTGCCCATCTTTCATCCCTTCCAGTTCTGATAGTTCAATGACCATGATAACCCTAGACGGTTGATATTCTGTAAAATTTTAAGAGCGACCTAGTGTTATGTAGGTCGTGTTTGTGAGTCAATTTACATCTCTATTGTGCATGGGATGTGTGTTTGTGAATCAATTTACAGCTGTCGTGTTATGTATTAAATGTGTGTGAATTACGCATCCATTGGTCCGTTTCTCTGTTTTCATCTCAGCTGTCCAACAAAATGGCGCCACAACCTTATCTTGACACTGTGACTCCGATGGAAAAATTTAGTCAAATATTTTTTTTGGAAAGTGTTTTTTACATATTTTTTTTTACTTGGAAATATTTAGCCCCCCCCCTCCCCCAAATCCATTACCTGTTGAAAATTTCAAGTTGTATTGTTTCGTTAAACCAATTCGCTTTTTTATTTGATTCAATTTGTTTTTTTTTTATTACGCAGGATTATCACTGGGAATCTTTAAACTCAAGACCTAAATAAAGTGTGAATCAGGAAAGGGATAATTACTAAGTGACCTGGAGTTGTTCAAACAGAGAACAGCTTCCCACGTGACACCACTCTGAGAGGTCAGGGTGTGTTTGAGGTCAAAAAGTGGTCTTACAGTCGTCAACTAAAGTCGCCACTATTCTGATGAATAATTCAGTGACATACTCTTCGGTCTATTTCTGACCTTCAAATAGCCGTTGTGCTGGACACTGTGGTTACAGTGCAAGGGGAGATCAATCCAATCAAAATAGTAAGTGTAATGCTCGCCCTTTGTCGCTGACCCAATTTACAAAAAATAATTCAAAATGAATCTCTCAGAGATTCTCAAAGAAGTCGGAAACGAGGGCCTGTTCCAGATCCTTGCCCTCATTGCCCTGACGATGCCCAAGATGCCCATCCAGTGGTCAATGACGATGATGTCGTTCGCCTCGTACACTCCCCATTGGTGCTGCACCCCGGCGGATGTAGTGGTGGACGAGAACTGTGAGTCTTTTCAGCCGGACAATTCTTCAGTAGTGGACTACAGGTTAACATATCAGCACTGTGACCTGAACGCGACCCAGTGTAGCCGCAGGATCTACCTGGATCCTGAAGGAGCGTCAACAGCTGTAACGGAGGTTAGGTAGTTTACAGTAACAAATTAATCTTTTTGTTAGGAATGACGTCATTATCCCAAATGTGTGTTTAATATATTGAGTGTCTGTATTTGAGTGTCATTGTCTTCTCTTGTATGTATATCGATTTCACTGTTGTATGTGGGTCTGTCTGTCTACCGATTTGTCCATGTGTCTTTCTGTGTGTCCTTTGTCTTTGTGACTGTCTTTCTGTCCGTGTTTATGTCTATACATCCGCCCTTATGCTCACGTATCTGTGTGTCTGCTCATGTGTCTGTCTTCGTGTCTTCTACTCATGTGTCGTCTTTGTGTCTTCTACTCATGTGTCTGTCTTTGTGTCTTCTACCAGTCTGCTAATGTTTCTGTCTTTGTGTCTATTGCCTGTCTGTTTTCTGCAAGTCTGTGTGTCCTTTTGACTATCTCGGTGTCATTGTCAGAGTATCTGTCTCTTTATATGTTTGTGTGCATATTTTACTTTGTTATATTCCAGTGGGAATTAGTATGTGACAAAAGTTGGATCATCTCTGGTCTGTCCGCGGTGCAGATGGGGGGAGTTATGATTGGAGCGCTGGTCAGTGGCTACTTGTCTGAACTATTCGGACGCAAAAAGGTCCACTTCGCCTCCATCTTGATGCACGCTCTTCTGAACGTAGGAGCAGGATTTTCAGACTCGTGGGAGCTGTTTGCTGTTTTTAGGTTCGTTGAACATGTTGCTGTTGCTGTTGTTGTTGTTGTTTACCCTCTTTAATTAGGTTTAGTTTTATTTTTATTATCATACCACCTGTTGTCAATTGTTGTGAATAAAAAAAGTCTTGTAAAACTTACCATACAAAACTATCAGCCAGTCACATTAACTTTGTTTCTCTGGTAACGGCTCAATCACCTTACGCCTTTAATGGTTATCGAAAATTGATTCTACTAGAGCAGTGGTCGGCAAAGTGCGGCCCCGGAGCCGCATGTGGCCCTTTGGCTCCTTAAGTGCGTCTCTGGCATTTAGTTTTATTTAGTATACAACTTATTTAGTGTAATAAAAGCAGATTTGGCTCCCCATTTTTTTAAATTGTTGCAATGTTCATTTTTGGCTATTTGGCTGATAAGTTTGCCGACCATTGGATTAGTGGAATTTGTTATGTGGTTTTACAGTCAGGTTAGGAGTGGTCCCCTAGGCAGTGATTCACCAGTCAGGGTAGGAGTGGTCCCCTAGGCAGTGATTCACAGGGATATTTAGTGCTATAGCCAGACACTTCACAGGGATATTTAGTGCTATAGCCAGACACTTCACAGGGATATTTAGTGCTATAGCCAGACACTTCACAGGGATATTTAGTGCTATAGCCAGACACTTCACAGGGATATTTAGTGCTATAGCCAGACACTTCAAGAGATATTTAGTGCTATAGCCAGACACTTCAAGAGATATTTAGTGCTATAGCCAGACACTTCAAGAGATATTTAGTGCTATAGCCAGACACTTCAAGAGATATTTAGTGCTATAGCCAGACACTTCAAGAGATATTTAGTGCTATAGCCAGACACTTCAAGAGATATTTTGTGCTATAGCCAGACACTTCAAGAGATATTTAGTGCTATAGCCAGACACTTCAAGAGATATTTTGTGCAATAGCCAGACACTTCAAGAGATATTTAGTGCTATAGCCAGACACTTCAAGAGATATTTAGTGCTATAGCCAGACACATCAAGAGATATTTTGTGCTATAGCCAGACACTTCAAGAGATATTTAGTGCTATAGCCAGACACTTCAAGAGATATTTAGTGCTATAGCCAGACACTTCAAGAGATATTTAGTGCTATAGCAAGACACTTCAAGAGATATTTCGGGCTTTATGCAGACACTTTCAAGGATATTTAGGGACACTATGCAAAATAACCGTTATGGCCCTCTCAGCAAAACGTTTAATAGAAATAAGAACATCACAACAAATTACAATAATAGGAAGTTGATATAGGAGCAAGGACAACTAGCCGCCCCCCCTCTCACGTGGACGATCTGCTAAGATAGTTCCAGACACAATATATACATACACCGGTGGTGTCAGTGTATACACATACACACACACCTGTGGTACCATTGTATACACACACACACCTGTGGTACCACTTTATACACATATATACACACACCTGTGGTACCACTTTATACTTATATATACACACACCTGTGGTACAACTGTATACACATACACACACACACACCTGTGGTACCACTGTACATTCTATGGTGGTCACCACAAAAGTGAGTGCATAGTATTTATTAATTTTTCCATTCGTTCAAATTTCGCTCCATGTCTCCTGTGGTGCCTCCATGTCTCCTGTGGTGCCTCCATGTCTCCTGTGGTTTCTCCATGTCTCATGTGGTTTCTTCATGTCTCCTGTGGTGCCTCCATGTCTCCTGTGGTGCCTCCATGTCTTCTGTGGTTTCTCCATGCCTCCTGTGGTGCCTCCATGTCTCCTGTGGTGCCTCCATGTCTTCTGTGGTTTCTCCATGTCTCCTGTGGTGCCTCCATGTCTTCTGTGGTTTCTCCATGTCTCCTGTGGTGCCTCCATGTCTCATGTGGTTTCTCCATGTCTCCTGTGGTGCCTCCATGTCTCCTGTGGTGCCTCCATGTCTCCTGTGGTGCCTCCATGTCTCCTGTGGTGCCTCCATGTCTTCTGTGGTTTCTCCATGTCTCCTGTGGTGCCTCCATGTCTCATGTGGTGCCTCCATGTCTCATGTGGTGCCTCCATGTCTCATGTGGTTTCTCCATGTCTCCTGTGGTGCCTCCATGTCTCCTGTGGTTTCTCCATGTCTCCTGTGGTGCCTCCATGTCTCCTGTGGTGCCTCCATGTCTTCTGCGGTTTCTCCATGTCTCCTGTGGTGCCTCCATGTCTTCTGTGGTTTCTCCATGTCTCCTGTGGTGCCTCCATGTCTCCTGTGGTGCCTCCATGTCTCCTGTGGTGCCTCCATGTCTTCTGTGGTTTCTCCATGTCTCCTGTGGTGCCTCCATGTCTCCTGTGGTGCCTCCATGTCTCCTGTGGTGCCTCCATGTCTCCTGTGGTGCCTCCATGTCTTCTGTGGTTTCTCCATGTCTCCTGTGGTGCCTCCATGTCTCCTGTGGTGCCTCCATGTCTCCTGTGGTTTCTCCATGTCTACTGTGGTGCCTCCATGTCTCCTGTGGTGCCTCCATGTCTCCTGTGGTTTCTCCATGTCTCCTGTGGTGCCTCCATGTCTTCTGTGGTGCCTCCATGTCTCCTGTGGTGCCTCCATGTCTCCTGTGGTGCCTCCATGTCTCCTGTGGTGCCTCCATGTCTCCTGTGGTGCCTCCATGTCTTCTGTGGTGCCTCCATGTCTCCTGTTGTGCCTCCATGTCTCCTGTGGTGCCTCCATGTCTCATGTGGTACCTCCATGTCTCCTGTGGTGCCTCCATGTCTTCTGTGGTGCCTCCATGTCTTCTGTGGTGCCTCCATGTCTCCTGTGGTGCCTCCATGTCTTCTGTGGTGCCTCCATGTCTCATGTGGTGCCTCCATGTCTCCTGTGGTTTCTCCATGTCTCCTGTGGTGCCTCCATGTCTCATGTGGTGCCTCCATGTCTCCTGTGGTTTCTCCATGTCTCCTGTGGTGCCTCCATGTCTCATGTGGTGCCTCCATGTCTCCTGTGGTGCCTCCATGTCTCCTATGGTTTCTCCATGTCTCCTGTGGTGCCTCCATGTCTCATGTGGTTTCTCCATGTCTCCTGTGGTGCCTCCATGTCTCATGTGGTGCCTCCATGTCTCCTGTGGTACCTCCATGGCTACTATGATGGAGATGAGAGAAGGGCTCTACAACACCGTCTCATTAGCTATTTATAAGAGATTTACTTCTCACCCTGACAGGGACTTCACAGATAATATTTCATCTCATTTCAACCAATCAGAGCCGTTCTTATAGGGGGCCCTAGGCAAAGACTGCCAGAGATATTTGGGGCTCTGGGCAAAAGAACACATCGGGTTCTCTTACATCAAATTATGGAATGGGGCTTGAAACACGGGGACCTCAAGTGGTGCCATATGAAAACCCTGATTACCATTATCGGAAAGTTCGATAACTCCTTCCTACATTCCCCTCAACATTCTAAGCTGTCAACTATCGGAAAGTTCGATAACTCCTTCCTACATACCCCCTCAACAGTCTAAGCTGTCAACTATCGGAAAGTTCGATAACTCCTTCCTACATTCCCCTCAACAGTCTAAGCTGTCAACTATCGGAAAGTTCGATAACTCCTTCCTACATTCCCCTCAACAGTCTAAGCTGTCTACACGGTGGCCTCTGGACGGCCACAGAGTTTGCTGGAATCCACTGAGATTTGAACCTATACCCTGCACTATACTATGTCATTTGACCACCCCCTCAACACGGAATGCATCACACCTAATAGCAGTAGCATAGTGCAAATATAATCAACAACATTCAAATTATATTATCTTATTATTGCACATTGTAATATTTTTCATGGTGAATTGCTAGCTCATTAATAAAGATAGACAATATATTCTATACCAAGAATGGCCAGGCCACAATTCGATGCCTCACAATAGTCAATATAGTGGGGGGGGGGGGGGGGGCCAAGAGAGAAACAATGGAAGAAAAAAATCATTTTGAGCCTCACACAAGACTATACAAATAGCGGCTGTTGTTCTGTATTGTAATAAATTACTATTGTCTTCATTGGCATATTTCAAATTTAAATGCCTATTATCTGGCATGTTTACTTGTATCTGTAACCTACTTGACTGACATCATTGTAAATGTCTAATGAAGTACTTGAGATAAAAGAGATAAACTTTAAGATATCAAAAGCAAAACATCATATTTACTGATATGTAGCTTAGGCACTTGCAAATTACACCGACTTTAAATACACAGCCCAAGATAAAGTGGATCACAGTCAGATCATAATACATTTGTATTAAGTTAAAAGTGAAACTGAGAACTCATTTCTGCCATGAATACAAATTTTGAAATAGAGTTGCCCCCCTGGCGATTTCCAGCTTACACGGGCATCTCAAATGGATCATACCCACTCATTAAAAAAATTACTGTACCCGACATTTGCTCGAATAACAGTCTAGTAGCCCTACCCCCCCCCAACACATACACTCATCATTCGGCGTCCCTGGTAATTAATGTATTTATCTTCGGTTGATCGGAGTAGTAGATTTAGTTGCCGATTTATATTATTATATAGATCAGTTGGCCCACCAATGAAAGGGAGGCTACTCTCAACATGTTGTAGCATTGTATACTTTTTGGACTTTTTGAAAAGTATCGTACAGTGTTATTAGATTTAAATTACTGAAAAATAGATCTCCAGAAAACTTAAAAAAAAAAAACATATACAAGACAATGATCCGACCAGCAGTAACATAATTATGGTAGCGAAACATTGATCATCAGCAAACAAGCAATATATGGGCCAGTAAAGGACAATAACGAGTGGAGAAGTAGAACCAATTCAGAGCTGTACGAAGAACCAAATATAACAGCTGAAATCAAAATGAAAATATTGAGGTATGGCACATAGAAAGAATGGAAAATAACAGAAGTCCTAAGGCAATATATAAGCATAATAAGTTATAAGGCAACACCCAATGAGAAAAGGCCTAAAGGCAGACCAAGAAGCAGATGGTTAGAGGAAGTGGAGAAAAACCTTAAAGTCATAGGAGTGAGAGAGTGGAGGAAGAAGACCATGGATCGGGAAAAGTGGAGAAGAGTGTATGGCAGGCCAGGGCCCTAAATGGGCTGTAGAGCGAAAGGAAGAAGAAGTAGTATTACTATTACTACAGTATTAGTATTAGACTTAGTGTATAAGTTTTGGTTTTCTAAGTAATTAAAAATGTGTAGTTTGAATCTCAAACTTGAGTATTATTCCATTTGACAGATCACTATCTAAAATGTCACAAATGTGTGCACTAATAATAATTTTTAATGACATATAACATATTTAAATAAACCTCAGTTAAATCACAAGTCCTATTGATTGAATAGTGTACTAAAAAGAATTGTGCATATTTTTTGTAATAATGAATTTTTTTTTTCTATTTTACACTTATAAAATTGATTTCAGTGTTGTTTTTTATTTCAGATTTCTTATTGGCTGCTGTATTGGAGGCTATCTTGTTGTTCATGTGCCTTATGCCCTGGAGTTTATTTCTCCTAGATGGCGTGTCATTCCAGCTTCACTTCCTTTTGCTGCCATTGGTGCCTCACTTCTGCCTCTTGCTGCATGGTCCCTGCCTGACTGGCGCTGGATGCACTTTGCTTGTGCAATTTTCTGTGCACCATTTCTTTTGGCCTACATGTAAGTTTATATTGATGACTTGTTTGTATATTTTAAAATCATTTATTACATGGTTAAAAATATTAAAAGCTTCTTAAATTTCTGACAAAAATATAGTTTCTAAAATGTAAAATTAGTAAACCTAAGCTATGTGAAATTGAGACAAAGCCCACTGCTTTGACTATACTTGAGTCTTTACAAATATTTACTTAACAGATTTCTGCCAGAAAGTATGAGATGGCTTACTGTGAAAGGAAAGGTTGATGAGGCAGCCAAAGTTGTCGAGACCATTGCAAAAATGAATGGACGAACAAACTATGACCTTGAAAAATGTCTACAAAAAATTCAGGTTGAGTTTCCCACTCTGCTAAAAAATATTTTTCATGCTTAATTACTTCTTACACTTATTTGCATTTCATTAAACTTCCTTCATAAAAATTTTTTAAATTTTATATCATGGGAAAAACTTTTAAATAGTGGAAAAGTGGTCATTTAAATTTTCTGATCAAAAGTGGACTCGAGTGAAATTTTTTTTAAATACTCTACATCAGTGGTTCCCAAACTTTTTTGACCCATGGACCCCTTTTAGAATCAAAACTTTCCCACGGACCCCCAAATGAAAAACCTACATAAATGCATAATATACAAATTACAAATGAATGAAGAAAAAACATTTTGACGAAGAAGTATTCATTGAAATTATAATTTCTGTTTAAAATAAAATAAATTAATGACTTGGATGAACTTAATGAGATGCTATGAGTGTGTTTATGTCCATCTCAAGGTTTGTGAGTAACAACCTCAAATTCCCACGAGCACTAATTTCTAGTCGGTTTCTTTTTGTTGTGATGAGATTCATAACGATACTGAATCCACGTTCTACCAAATAGGAAGACGGAAAAGCAGTCAATAACTTTTGTACAATAACCCATAATGCGGGATATAAAATTGGTATGTTTTTGTAACCAAAATTTGTGATATCCTTGTTCATACAATGGTTTAAGTTCCTCATTTGTGGATATTTCAATAAGCTCCTGTATTTCTACGGATTCATCTGTGCTAGGTATGTGAGTTTGTCCACTTGCGAAAGGGTTCAGCACCCAGTCGGGAATATCCAAGTGAAGAATGTCTTCAAATCTTTGGTTTATGTCTGTATGAAGAGCCGTTAAGTGTTCACAGTTGCCATTTCAAAAGATTTGGAAACTGAGAACATTCTCCTCTTGCCAAGTTTTGTTTGTACAGAAAAAATTGCCACAATCGCAGACATTACGCTTTTAGTTTTGATTAAATTTAATTGGTCACCTTGTAGTTTCAAATTATTTTCGTTAAATTTATCAAATAAATCAGTCAAATAGGGTTTGTCATTTTATGAGTTAATTAAATTGTGTCGCAAATCATTGTCTTTGCTTTCCAAGAATTCCAACACAGAATCAAAGAGGGCATAAAAGCAATTTAAACATGCACCTTTGGATAACCAACATACTTCTGTGTGAAGTAGTAAACGATTATAGTCTTCATCATTTTCCAAACAAAGTTGAGCAAATAATCTCTCATTTAAAGCATTCCTTTTGACTTTATAAACTGCTTTAATGACATGATCTAGTGATCCATGCAAACGTTCACTAAGATTTTTTGCGACCAAACGTCGAAGAATGACACAATGCACTGAAAATACATTTGGTACAGCTTGTTTTAAGTATGCCAGAAAGCCTCGGTATCTTCCTACCATTGCCGGAGCACCGTCAGTAGCAATAGAGATAGTATTAGTTAAGGGTATAGCTTTTACATCAAAATAACTTTTTAATTGAGTAAATAACGTTTCTCCTTTTGTGTCGGTTTCCAAACATTTAGCAAATAACAATTCTTGACAAAAATTTTCTTTTTTAATAAATCTTACATAAGCTAAAAGTAAAGCTTCGTTTCCTGGTAAAGTTGACTCATCAAGCTGTATAGAGAATTCAGATGTTTTTAAGTACTCACATAAAGAATTTTCTACGGACTGAGCCAATTCGTCAATCCTTCTTTATACTTCTTTCTACTTCTTTACTCAGTGGAATTCTTTTTATAATGTCGAAAGCTGGTTTGTGCAACACGGTGAGTATTACCTCACTTGCAGATGGTAAAATGTCTTCACCAATAGTATGCAGGTTTCCGGACTTTGAAATCAATAAAGAAATGTTATAAGAAGCAAGCAGTCCATCATCATATCACTTATATGTTGTCCCAATGAGTTTCTGCAGTGACGGTGTTTTCAAATATTTTTCTTTGACTATTTGAAAAAACGTTAAATCCTTATCTTTTTTATTACTGTAAACTACACAATCTATCTGTCAAAAATTTCTGCTAGCTTCTTTTATAAGACCCTAATTACATTTTATTACAACGTCTTCAAACACACATCCTTGTCTCTGATTGGTCGGTCCCTAATAGGTGATATTCTGTTATTTCAGTCAAAACAGCAGTATCCCTGGACTTTTGTATTTTAATGACAAACTAATTAATTAACTCATCCCTGACCTAATGATCCATATTCTTGAAAATACAATGTCCAACCTATATTTTTGAAAATTCAATTCTCAACCTAGAAACTTTGGGACACTAATTCTTTGTAACATTAATCAAGCCCATGTGAAATTTCGGCACCATACATACAATACCAGACAGTAGATAATTAGATTATCACAACATTTGTCTCTTGAAAATAAAAGGGCGCTTAGCATAGCTTTTGATTCCAGCCTAACCAGGTCATCTTTTTTTCCACTGGTATGTGTCACCTAAAAATACAAACTGTATAAACATGACCGACATTGTAATATCATATAGTCAGAGTAAATATGGCGCATTTTCTGCATAAGCGTGTTTTCTACCATCTGTCTCTTACCATGCCATGCTTGTTATTAACTTAATTAGCTGACGCTTTTAGTTTATTTATTGTTTTTATTTCCATTAAAATAAAATGGATTTTAATTTTACTATTTTACATTTAACCTTGCGCGGACCCCTTGGAGTTGTTCAGGGACCCCCAAATGAATAAAAAATTTCCGCGGACCCCCTGGATGCTACCAGGGACCCCTGGGGGTCCGTAGGGACCACTTTGGGAACCACTGCTCTACATCATAAATAATTTTCTGAGGAAAAAATGTAAAATAACATAAATAATGTAAAAATTGTATTTAAAATACTGTATAACACATATTAAAATGAGAAACAGGATTTCTAGTCTTTGGTTTATTTATTTCATGTTTATTTTTTTTATTTTAGAAAATTGCTCAGAAAGAAAAGGAAATGAAAGAAAAAGGAAAGAAATACACATATCTAGATGTTTATAGAGGATGGCCCATGGCCCGACTGACTTTAACTCAACAATTCGTTTGGTAATTGTGCCATCTGCTATTTGTGTAACTTTAAGCCAGACTAGTACATGTATGACTTAAAATGCTTCTTTCATAAATATATGAAGCGATTGGGCGTTGTGCTAGCCACACAACCTCTTATGCCATAGCTACAGAAAAATTTCATCTTCCCATAAGGCCCTTCTATACCTGATAAATTATTTTACCTGATGAAACCTTTACACAATTTTTATTTTACAATAAGAAACAGTTGAAGCTTAAAAGGATTAAACCTTAATATTTGCTTAGGCCTTTGTAAATTGTATATAATGAGTATGATGAGTCCAATTAAGAAATATTTTTTGAATCATGTATGCATTAAAAATAAATATCAAGACCCACCTTCTCTTGCAATGGTTCCACCCTGTTGATCTCAAAGGCAATGCTAGGAATAGCCTATCACACATTTCCAAGCATTTTAAAAAAAGAAAAAATTTATAGATGAAATTTCTATTTTGATCTTTTTTTCGATTGTTTGCAAATATTTCATATTTTTCCATTGTATTTCTTGTACAGTGTATTTGGAACCCAGAAACAAGCTTAATTTTAATAATTACAGTTTAAGCTATTCTGAGACAGATATGAAGCAGCAATTATGTATCAAAAAGACAAGAATATTTCTCAACCTGTTTATGCCATGCACCTCCTAAGCCTTTCTAAAATTCTTGCACCCGATGGAATCATTTATTTAACAGATATCATTTTTAAATTCTATTTTAGCTCATTTCCCCCACCCCTTTTTTCCTGAAAATGGAAAAATTAAATCAGGGTAGAAATTCATAAATTATGTTTTTCTAAGTAGAAAGTATTACATGTAGTACTTTTTAAAGAAAGACTTGAAATTGAAGTTTTTTTTAACTAGGATATGTTTTTTCAATTCCTTAGGTTTACTACATCACTTGTTGGTTATGGTATCATTCTTGGTATCACAAATCTGGCAGGCAACATTTACATCAACATGTTTTTAGTGGAAGTAGTGGAGATCCCATTCATTCTCATCACATGTTATTTCAATAACTGGTAAGTTGTAATCAGTATCTGTTCTGGACAGAACTTTTAACATTTTTATTAAATTTCATTGTATGATAAGCCAAACATTAAGCTAATAATAAAACAGTGAGTGATGCTGTGATTTCATTACTTTCAATGTAAAGTAAAAAGCACTCCGACTTTTCTAGTATCCGGGGTCCTCTATGCTTAGAAATAAATTCCATTAACAAGAGACACCTTTGGGCCTCATTTTCAACCATTTACAAGAATGAAATATAAATTTTTCAGATTTTGGCGTTTAAATACATGTTGCATTTTTGTTGGTCAAATTAGTATCAATTATCATTAGGCCTCTCTATATATGTCATATATTTGTTGGACGAATAGCCCTTTTTCAATAAGAGGTCTGTAACAAAAAAGACTAAAAGTTCACTAGCAAAAGTAGCTGCATAATGTATTCAATGGTGGTAGATGAGTTATCTGGCTCAGCCTTATTATGATCTGGCTTTAGTAAACAAAGAATTTTTCAGTAAATAAAATGAGTAAATATTCATTTTGCCTAGGTCTCTGCTAGTTCTTCATGAGTACCTGTTTGGACATTTTTCCCATTGTGTTATTTTTATCAATAAACTGCAAAATACATCATTAGTAAATATTTTTAAAACTGTGCCTCCATTCAACTTTTTATTTGATTAATTTTCAATGTGTGTGTATGGGGCATATACTATTGTTTCCAGCCATTGATTATTAACTTTCTTCTGTTTTTGATAACTGAGTCTAAATTTCTCCTTACTAAGGGGAGTCTCTAGTAACACACATAAAACCATAAACATAATTTTAAAAATTTAAAAAGAAAAATGAATTTAAATTGATACCAGACATCAATGAGTTTTTTAACAGTATATACCATTGTTCTATGATCCAAATCATTGTTCTATGATCCAAATCATTGTTCTATGATCCATATCATTGTTCTATGATCCAAATCATTGTTCTTTGATCCAAATCATTGTTCTATGATCCAAATCATTGTTCTATGATCCAAATTGTTTATTTACATTGAACTAAAAATGTGCTGAATCAAGCGCTTGTGTGAGAGAGCTATTTATAATGTTCCTGGGGAAACAGAAGTTCATGGTAAAGCTGTAAAGCTGTAGTTAATGAAATTTATCTCAAGATGGTGATTTTATTTTATCACTATAGCATATAAGAAACAGTAACTATATTTAGAGGTCTGATCAAATGAAGCAGATTAGGTTTTGTTGTTAAAATGGTGCTTGTAATTATATGGGTGAGGCATGAAGCTTAACATTTATAGATTGGTTAGTAAAGATGGTTTTTATGAGTTTTTAATAAATCACATCTCTTTAGTACTCTAATTTCCTTGCCAAACATTAGATGATAAACTTACAGGCCAGAGATAGCAGTTGGTGAATAGAAGCCACGAACATGTCAAGGTTCAGGAACTTTACTGTGTTATACACTTGCCTTGTAATTATCTGGCATTTAGGTTCCTTGTCCAACAGGTCTCCATATCGGTCACTGGTCTAACATCTAATACACAAATTTATATTTTCATTATCATTCTTTCACTTTCCTTCCTAAAACTGGAGAGAATCACATTAAAATTGTAAAATGCTCTATAAAAATTTAAATATTGATAATCAGGCATAAGTCTAATTAAAGACTGTTAGTTATAAGCTTTTCTCAGTGGTTATAAATTTATATTAGATTCCATCATCCAACAGCAAATAGTGCGATACAAATACAAACAAAAACTTCTTTATGTAATGAAGATAACCTTTTTGTTTTCTAGATTATTTTTTTCAAAATTATGTCTGATAATCAGTTGACATCCTTTGCGCCTACAACGACTATAAGGAAGAAGAAGATGTCTAATAAATAATAAATTAACGATTAGTAGAAAAAGTTTTAATTTAAGAAATTTTAAAAAATCTGTTTAAAAATTTCATTAAAATGCACTAAAAGAAAAAAAATCCTCATAGATTTATCATAAAAATATTTATACAAATCATCAATACTAAAAATATAGGTTTGGGTGATTATCTAGATATATAGATTATTTATTTATTTATTGCTATTTATTAACTAATGAATAGACAATTAGACATATTTAGATGAACACATTGTTTCACCCAAGATTTTAAGGTTAACTACAATAAATTAAAGAAAAGCATTACCTATTTAATATGCAGATTTTCATTTTTTTGCAACCCACCCTATAAGAACTACTATTCTAATATTTATCAACTTGTATTAGGAGGGAAAGGTGTATTATATTTTTTTTTTATTTCAGTATTGGTAGAAGGATGACTGCTCTTATTTACTTCAGTTTCAGTACATTGGCTGGATTATTGGCCCTAGTTTTCCACGGTAAGTTTCTGTATATTTGAATTGATTACCTCATAGCATTCTTCATAGTTACATAGAGGTTTACACAAAATTATATCAATGAATATATCTTATAATCTTTCTGGGTTAAAATTAACTTTAAGTACATTTAATTCTGATTTTTTAGTGATATATTTAAAAGAAAATGAAAAATACATTGGCATATAAAATTGTACAGATATTTGTCTCCTCCAGTTATTCCCGACTTACCCAACAAAGACACTGGTATCACAATAATGTGTATATGCTGCAGATCTTTCATTGCCGGGGCAGCTGCTGTCTTTATTGTTGTCTCAACAGAAGTCTATCCCACTGTTATACGGTAACTTTCTTTTTCATATTTATTCAGAAGATACTGTGTATTATTACATCCATGAAGTTTTTTAATCATATACTGGTACAACAAGATTGTCAATAAACCTGTAAGAAGTCATCAAAGATATAATATTTTTTTTATAACTAATGTGTATTTATTTATTTCTTAAATTAATTTTTTTTTTAAATAATTCTTTTGAAAGGTTTGAAAACCTTATTAGATTGAATATTCTTAGTATGAATTATAATTATTAAAATCTAACCACATTGACAATAAAAGTTTGGTATCTGTGAAGGATATTTTCTTGTAGCACATAAAAATTTCAACTTTGTGCTATAAATAAAGGAATAACTCATTTAATGTGACATTCCTTCATTGTTTACATAAGTATAAGGACTATATATATATATATATATATACATGGATATACACATATAAATATATAGAATATAGACATATTTATAAATACATTTTTTTTCATGTGCAATTAAATGATGATAGCTGTATATATTAAATAACTTCTCAATTTTTTTGTACATAACAGAACTTTAGGCTACGGTGCAGCCAATACTGCGGCTAAAGTTGGTGGAGTCCTGGCACCATTCCTTATTAATATTGTAAGTTTTCAATCTTCTATATGGCACATTTTAACCATTAAAGTCATTACTAAAGGAAACACTTTGTGTCAAATGTACGATATATATTCGCTTTAGCTCATGGGATTATTATTAGTTAGTCTTTTTGTGACAGTGGCTTTTCTAAGGCAACTTTTTCTAAGCTGCAACCGTCTTGGTTAAATCTAGTGCCATGATTTATAATTGTCTTAACCGTCTTGGTTCAATCCAGTGCCATGATTTATAATTGTAACTAAACAAAGAAATGAATTATATTCATAGAGATGTGATAATCCGTGAGAATAAAGCTATTACATGGATAACTAAATTAACTCAGGTTTATTAGTTAGGAATGTCTCTAATAAAAGATGATTTACATCATCAATAATTAAAAAAGCAATAGTAGGAATTTATAAATGCATCTATAGAGTAACCCGTCGACCATTATTAACAACACAACAAAATTTAAAATCAAATGGAATGTATAATAAAAAGTTAGCAAAAAAATAATAAATTAGGTAATTGCTTGCCCAATGACTTTTTTTTTTTTTGCTGGGAAAAAATAAATTGACTACTAAAAACTCTTAAAAATATGAAATAGAAAAATCACTTTTTTAATCTATATTTTAAATGAAAGCTGCAGATGTTCTAAATATTCAAAAAGTGAATTAACATCACTCTTAATAAAATTTTATTTGCATTTTAGCTTTTTTATGAGTTAGTCTGTTTGCGTGCGTTTTTGAAACATACAAGTGGAAAAAAAGTTTGAAATGCAAAATGACTAGGCAGGAATGAGTTAATATGTCTTCACTATGGCATCTATTACATACATTTGATGCTACTGAAATAAAAAATGTATTTCTGTATAAAAAGTTTGAAATTAATAACTAAATTATAATTATATAATTTCTATGTGACTAATGCATTATTTTTCAATTTATCTAGGAAACCATTCCAACAGTGGCTTACAGTGTCATAACTGCAACATGCTTCTTTTGTATCATCGCTGTTTGGTCTCTAGAAGAGACGAAGAATCTAATGATGGAAGACACATTACAAAAGTCAGTGTCTAGGCGAAGCTCAGTGATCTCAACTAGCCAAACTTTTGACAAGCCAAATGCTCCGCCTAAACGGATATCTCGTTCCAAATCTATCATTGACCTGGACACTGACTTGATTCACCACAAGTCTTACTCTGAATACGAAGACAATGGCAGCGAGGATGAGGAGGATAACACTAGGCAGATTGCCCCAGAAAACATTGTTGCGGTGAATGAAAAATTACCTTTGCTGCGGCAAAGATTCCCCATGTACCAGCCGGCTAATCAAGAGGAAAATGTTAATGCCGGGATAGAAAATTTGGCTGCTGAATCGACTTTAAATGAGATTGTGTCAGAAAATGGCGTTGCCTTAAATGTGCCTCCAAATGTTAAGCAACAACCTCAAGGCTTATCAGAGCAGGGTAAACATTTGTCCCTAAATGAAACTTCAATTGATAAGGACAAAAACTCTAAACTGACATTGCCAGAATATGACAGACCTCAACCAGGATTGAACAGGTTGACAGAGGAACAGGGTACGATCAAGTTTGTCCAGGAATATTAATAATATCTCTAGTATTAAAATAACACTAATGTCAGGATCACACAGGTAATTGAGTGATAGAAAAAATGTTAAACGCAGAGCAGTAATATGTGTCTTTGTATGGAAATGATTAGTACTATAATTTTAAAGTTGTAACTTAAACCATGAGAATGTTTTTATATTGTTAGTTCTATGATGTTACACTTGATTGTAATGCAGTAATTAGTAAAAATGGTCTTTCTGTTTTAATCTGATATAGTAAACCACTGATGGTTATTATTTCACTACTTATCCACTGTATTTAACTTTCGGTATGTTGCACTTGGTGGTATTTATAAAAACACAACTGTTATTTCGTATTTTGTCTTTTTCATTTACAATTTAGTTTTCAATACATGTTGTGGGAATTGATTTTATTGTTCAGAGTTGTCTTCCTTCATATTCCATCATACTCTGCTTTGTAATGTGACATTTCATGATTTGTTAAACAAATTTTGTCAAGAATTAAAAAGCTGGGTTGTTTTTTGTATGTTTCATTGTGATCTTTTTGTTACATCTCTGTTTAATATTCCAACTGTTCAAAAGCAATAATGTTTATTGTAAAGTTCAATGTATTCTGTAAAACTGAATGCTCTTTATCGATTGTAAAAAGCAGTATTATTTTTAGCAAGATCCTGTGTGGACCACTGTAAATTATTATCAATCTCTGGCTACATTTATATAGTAGATGACTGATGTGTGGACCACTGTAAATTATGATCAATCTCTGGCTACATTTATATAGTAGATGACTGATGTGTGGACCACTGTAAATTATTATCAATCTCTGGCTACATTTATATAGTAGATGACTGATGTGTGGACCACTGTAAATTATTATCGATCTCTGGCAACATTTATATAGTAGATGACTGTGATGTGTCGAGGATTATATTTTTTATAGATCTAACCACACTGTGGTGCCCCCATAATCTCATCTGTAGTGACTGTGTAGAAAGGGACACAACTAATCTGGCGGGAAAACATGAGTCATAGATCCAGTATTACCTCACCTTTAAAGTATTGGGCAACTATTTCTGGAATAAAGTTACTACTAATTGAACAAAAAGGTGAAAATTAACCATTGAATGATTTATTGTTAGTACTTTCCAAATCAATGTTGCACGTTCTGTTCATCTTATATTCTGTGCAAGTTTTTTTATTTAGGCAAGTATTTGAAAGAATAATATCTATCACAGGATTATATCAGATTTAAAATGATTGCCTTTAATTGCAGTCCAGATCTAAGTTTTATTTTAAGCTTTTTTACAAGCCGTTGTCCTTATTATCTGTATAACATCGATTGTGTTATTACAAGCCGTTGTCCTTATTATCTGTATAACATCCATTGTGTTATTACAGGCCGTTGTCCTTATTATCTGTATAACATCCATTGTGTTATTACTTTAATCAAACTCAACAACATTGTAAGATATACATAGGTATAACATCCATTGTGTTATTACTGCAATCAAACTCAACAACATTGTGAGGTAGACATAGGTATAATATCCATTGTGTTAATACTGCAATCAAACTCAACAACATTGTAAGGTATACATAGGTATAACTTCCATTGTGTTATTACTGCAATCAAACTCAACAACATTGTAAGGTATACATAGGTATAACATCCATTGTGTTATTACTGTAATCAAACTCAACAACATTGTAAGGTAGACATAGTGTGCAGAGAATGAATATGGAATTATTTTATTTCTACGGTGACTTGAATGAAAAGAATTAAATGTGAATTTTAAAAATGCACATAAATATTCGTATAACAAAGTGTAACTTTTGATAAATAAATATAACATGTATGTTGGAATATTTATGTGTTTCACAATTCTTTCTAAATTTGTATGTTGACCTCAATATTTATTTAGGATCCAATGAAATGTCCAACATTCAAAGTTGTGAACTGAGTGGAAAAATTATTTGCTGACAGGCACGTTGTAATTGGTTGTGTAGGATTCTGTGGACAGACTGGATGTTTTAAACTATTATACATAATCTTTCAATAATAATAAATCATTTATTTTTCTCCTGTATTCAAAGGTGTGAGGGTTTTTTAAAATTATCTTATATTTGAATATCATGTGACTAACACAATTGTTTATGAAAAAAATGTATTATTGCTCTTTAGGTCACATGTATGTCCACATGTATGTCCTATCCCAAAACTGGTTAAATTATTTTCTTACTACCACATAAAAAACTTTTTATTTCTTTTGGACACGCAGGTTCTTGGTACGGATTTTATCATACAGTGTTTTTGTAAATAAATGTTACAAATATTTTTCTCGTATAATTTAACAGTTGGCAGAACTTTTAATATTTTTAGAAAATTCTTTTTTGATTCGCTGTTAGTTTTTTTTAGTTGTTCTTTCTGTCATTCAAAGTAAAAAAATGTTCAGATTTTTTCCAGTTCAGATTTTTCCAGTTCAGATTTTTCCAGTTCATATTTTTCCAAGTGTTAGTTGAAGTACCAGGGTAAAAATAAATTCTCAAAAAATAAGTAGTTGTTTCTCTTAGCTCAAAAGTCCAATCATGCTGAGTCACTGAACTCGACCTGTAGGTTGTGAGTCCAATCATACATGGTGTCGGCTATGGGTTCATGTCTCACAGACACATGATAGAATTGATGGTATTCATTATTTATGTTGCTTTAAAAAATACATAATTGGAAACCTAACTTTTAGTATAATTTTTTTTCCGTTGTTTTTTTTTAAAATGAAAAGTGTACATACATTTCTGTTGATGGCGTGCTTAAAAGTTGTGATTTATTGGTAACTGATATTACGACAAGTGATAATTTATTATAATGATGTAAATATATAGTTTAGTGATTGGGGTGATCATCATGAAATGAAATAAAGTGAAGCGTTGGAATACAATGTCTGAGTCTTAGTTCTTGATGACTTTATGAATGTAGCATGGTGAGAATTTTAATGGCCAGACTCAGTGTATGTTTAGTACACAGCTTTTGTGTTGTTGTAAACAAAATTTCTTAAAAATCTTTTCAGTTTTTTTGTGCCACAATGAAATGTATTTTTTTCAACATTTAATTTAGTGAATTTTTATAAAAACGGCTGAAACAAAAAAAAAATAATACCAAATGAAACATGTAGCATAATTTTCACAATAAATTATAATCAGTTATGCACATGCCGGGTGTTTAAAATTATCTAACAAGTTACCAAATGTCTAACAAGCCATCTAGCGCAGTGTTTTACAACTATATTTCTCTCTGTATATTACAACACTAATAATTTGGAAGGGTAAGACCTAGATATAAAATTACTGACGCCATTTTTATTCTTTCCTTTATCGAAGTTTTTATTTACAGGTGAATGATGAAAACAAAACAGCTTCCATTGTGAGTCGCGTAGCATGAATTTTTTTGATAACCACTGTCATTCATCATTGTTTGCAGAATATGTGCACTGTTGTTGATCGCCATTTTTGTGCAGCGTTTGTGCAATACTGTTGATCTCCATTTTTGTGCACACCACCGATTTATTGTTAATGGCAATCAAGGTGTTGAGGCCTGGCTGTAGAAAAAAAAACAGCACAATATAGCCAACTAAATTTGATTGATGAATTTAAAAAACAGCACAATATAGCCAACTAAATTTGATTGATGAATTTAAAAAAAAACAGCACAATATAGCCAACTAAATTTGATTGATGAATTTAAGGATGTATGGGAAGGGGCTATTTATATATTGTTAGCAACAGAAATGGGGAATTTCCATTAGAGAAAGAATTTTGATGATAACGACGTGTTAGCCAGCAAGAGAACACTGCGGGTGCCATCTGGATACACTTTAAGGGGGGGGGGGGTACTTATGTGTTATACAATGACTTAACTATGTGTTTGGAGAGGGGTTTTGTTGCTGCAGCTAACAAGTATGAAGTAAAAGCTGTATGTATGACATTTACATGTCATTTTAAAGCTATATGAGTCTAAAATGTACATGTTTATATGAAAGTTACATGTTTGTATATAAGTTACTTGTCTGTATGAAAGTTACAGATTGGTTAAAAAGGTTTTCTGTCAGAGCACCCTGTTCATAAAAATTAAAAATAATAAGACATTTTTTGATCTGTCAGTAGTATGAGTGGACATATTTTAGAATAAAGGTGACAGATTAAAAAAAGTTTTAATACACACACACACGCTCGTAGTAACAAATAAACCCGCACGCTACCCGTTCTATTTAACTTGAAACTTGACCAATCAGTTGGGCTCTCCAATTGTCTATCCTCGCAGATTCCGTGGCATGAAAGTCATCGAAAAAATAAAGAACAAATAAAAAGAGAGTGATTGCTCTTGAAATTGATGGGTAAAAAATATTCCATCTTGTAATTACTCGTTATATTATTATTTCATATTAGTATCCGCCTACCCAACCTTATCATGGACCAAGTTTTCTTGTAGTTCTAGGAGGGCGATTGCCTTCTGGACAGTTCTCAACTCTAATTCGATAATTGTTACACCAGTGGTTTGCGGTGATTGTGGAGTGGCGCGGCTTGAAGAATGGCGGAAACCTGTTCACACAAGAGTTGTTCATCTTGTCCAGCAGTTGTCTCCCCTTGTCATTGAAACGAGCAGAGTAAAGCCGCCCATCCCCCCACCCCGGCCCTCTTCGTCCAACCTGCCAGTACCCAGGTCTATTGGTGTCACGTGTTTGTCCTAAGCCACGTTATTTCAAAGATATTGTATAATTCAGGTGTAAACTGGCTGATCCGTTCCTAGTCGGAGGGGTGCCAGGCCTAGGGCCTGTATTGACAAAAGGCCCCTATCATCAAAAGGCCCCTATCATCAAAAGGCCCCTATCATCAAAAGGCCCCTATCACCAAAAGGCCCCTATCATCAAAAGGCCCCTATCATCAAAAGGCCCCTATCATCAAATGGCCCCTATCATCAAAAGACCCTATCATCAAAAGACCCCTATCATCAAAAGGCCCCTATCATCAAAAGGCCCCTATCATCAAAAGGCCCCTATCATCAAATGGCCCCTATCATCAAAAGGCCCCTATCATCAAAAGACCCCTATCATCAAAAGGCCCCTATTGTCAAAAGTATCCCTATTAGTTTGAATGTAAGCTACATATCACTGTCAATGTATTGTACAACATTCATACGAATATTATGGTCATCCCTATTAGTTTGAATGTAAGCTACATATCACTGTCAATGTATTGTACAACATTCATACGAATATTATGGTCATCCCTATTAGTTTGAATGTAAGCTACATATCACTGTCAATGTTTTGTACAACATTCATACGAATATTATGGTCATCCATATTAGTTTGAATGTAAGCTACATGTCACTGTCAATGTATTGTACAACATTCATACGAATATTATGGTCATCCCTATTAGTTTCAATGTAAGCTACATATCACTGTCAATGTATTGTACAACATTCATACGATTATTAGGTCATCATGTCATCAGGCGTAGACTCCGAGAGTGCTCTTTCCTAGGGACCCCAAAAATGAAAACTTTTCTGCCTAGGCCCTTTC
The DNA here is from genome assembly GCA_021962125.1 of Bulinus truncatus. Taxonomy (NCBI): domain Eukaryota; kingdom Metazoa; phylum Mollusca; class Gastropoda; family Planorbidae; genus Bulinus; species Bulinus truncatus. The sequence goes on from JAGDYQ010000243.1 coordinate 696,901, forward strand.
CAAATGACATTTCTGCCTACGTTATTTCCGAAATGACATTTCTGCCTAAGATACCCAAAAAAAATCTGACTAATTTTTTACCCATGTCCACCAAAAATGACAACCTTTTTGTGACGGGATTCCGAAAGTCTACGTAGTTGTTTATGAGATCAATGAAATGTTAGGCATTATGATTGTATGTATATGTTACGGCTTGTGATTGTATGTACATGTTACGGCTTGTGATTGTATGTATATGTTACGGCTTGTGATTGTATATATATGTTACGGCTTGTGATTGTATGTATATGTTACGCATTGTGATTGTATGTATATGTTACTCTGATGTTTAAAGTCAGGCCATTGTATGCATTGCGGCCATAGCGTGTAGTGCGGTCAATGTGTGCAGTCCGGTCAATGTGGTCAGTCCGGTCAATGTGTGCAGTCCGGCCAATGGGTGCAGTCCGGTCAATGTGTGCAGGCCGGTCAATGTGTGCAGTACGGTCAATGTGGTCAGTCCGGCCAATGATTGCAGTCCGGCCAGTGACTGTTGTCCGGTCAATGTGGTCAGTCCGGTCAATGTGGTCAGTCCGGTCAATGTGTGCAGTCCGGTCAATGTGTGCAGTCCGGTCAATGTGGTCAGTCCGGTCAATGTGGTCAGTCCGGGCAATGTGTGCAGTCCGGTCAATGTGGTCAGTCTGGTCAATGTGGTCAGTCCGGTCAATGTGTGCAGTCCGGTCAATGTGGTCAGTCCGGTCAATGTGGTCAGTCCGGGCAATGTGTGCAGTCCGGTCAATGTGGTCAGTCTGGTCAATGTGGTCAGTCCGGTCAATGTGTGCAGTCCGGTTAATGTGTGCAGTCCGGTTAATGTGTGTAGTCCGGTCAATGTGTGCAGTCCGGTCAATTAGTGCAGTCCGGCTAAAGTCCGACACTGACCATGTTTTTATTATTTATATTCCTTTTTTTTTGGGGGGGGGTGTATTGCTAAAGTAATTAAAAATACTATTCATAAACAAATACTATTTCATTCTGATATTTATCCTCAACTACTAAAGACATAATTATGTCAATTAAACAGAAAAGTTTCTCGTGTGCAATCCTTCATTAAATACTCTCCCGCCAACTCGAAAATCGCAACTTACACAATTAGATGTTTGATTTCTTACAAGTACACAAAATAAAAATGTGATTTCTTGCATGGCTGATTGTTGTTTTGTTTAGGTATTATCAACAAATCTATTTAATGTTAGACATTTTAAATGACAATGTTGTTGTTGTTGTTGGCACGACCACTGTTGGCATGACCACTGCTGGCATATGACCACTGCTGGCATGACAACTGCTGGCATGACCCCTGCTGGCATGACCACTGCTGGCTTGACCACTGCTGGCTTGACCACTGCTGGCATGACCACTGCTAGCATGACCACTGTTAGCATGACTTTGGAACTATCGTAGTTTAGTCAAAAGATTATCGTTATTATTTAACAAAAATAAAATTCAAGGCCACATAGCTTTTATTTATTCACTTTTTTTCTCAAAATTTGCATATTTTAAAATCTAAAACTATTATGGATTTATTTTTTGTAAAAAAAAAAAATGTCTGCTAGTAACTGTGTCTGCTCAATAAAGGTGTCATTAAAATGCCATGCAGGCCAGATCGCTATGGTCCTAGAGCCCCCTCTGACGATCACCGGAAGTAGTTTACAGGCCTATTGACACTCGTCAGCGGAAGTGATACTTCTTTAGTTATGGATTGTCCATTCTCATTGTGGCTCTAAACTTGTTCTCGCTTTGTGTAGAGTTGAAATGTATTGGCCCGGAGCAATGCACGCGACCCCCCTCCCCCTCGGGGCAAGTACGTTTTCGGTGTTGGTTCTATTTTGGTATCACGTCAGAAAGAACACTTACACGTTTTAGAATTGACCAACTCGACATGGTACGGAAAGTATCTCTCTATAAGTGCTATCTACTTGAAGTTCAAACTTTTAAATTAAAGAATGAAATATGTAATATATGCAACAACCTGAGTGTATGAATGCAATACATAGTTAACTTATGTGTCATAAATTAATTGATTTAATAAAAACTTCACAAATGAAAGGTAATGTTACTGCTAAATGAAATAAGATAAAAAAAATCCTCATTTTCTTCTCCGATTCTCGTTTCCGTTAAAAAAAATGTTTTAATTTCCTCCCGGATTTGAATTAGTCTTTTCAAACTGATGTTTTAATATAGATGATTATTGTCATTAAAAGTTAATATTTTATTATATTATATTTGGCTGGGAAGCAATATCTTATTGAATTGTTTTAGAAAAAAATGAATGAACAGCATTGTAGTAGTTTCATACAGTTTAAACTTTCTGTTGAGATTAATTCTGCATTTGTTTATACACATTGTCAGCCACACCAACACAGTTAGTCAACTAACACCTACACCTACACAGTCAGACACACCCACAAATTTAGAAACACAAACACCCACACAGTCAGCCACACCACAATTACAAAGTCAGCCACACCCACTCAGCCACATCAACACTCACACAGTCAGCCACACTCACACAGCTACAACCACACAATCAGTCACACCAACACCCACACAATTAGAAACACCAACACTCACACTGTCAGGGAAACTAAAACTCACATAGTCAGCCACACCCACACAGTCAGTCACACCCACACAGTCAGCCACACCCACACAGTCAGTCACGTAAACACCCACACATCAGCCACACCCACACAGTCAGACACACCCACACAGTCAGCCACACCTACACAACACCCACACAGTCAGCCACATAAACACCCACACAGTCAGCCACACCCACACAGTCAGCCCCCAACTCAATCAGCCACATAAATACCCACACAGTTAGCCACACCCACACAGTTAGCCACACCCACACAGTCAGCCACGTAAACACCCACACATCAGCCACACCCACACAGTCAGCCACACCCACACAGTCAGCCACACCCACACATCAGCCACACCCACCCATACAGTCCGCCACATAAACACCCACACAGTCAGCCACACCCGCACAGTCAGCCACACCCACACAGATCAGCCGACACAGTCAGCCACACCCACACATTTCCGCCATAAACACCCACACAGTCAGCCACAGTCAGCCACACCCACACAGTCGGCCCCACACACCCACACAGTCAACCACACCCACACAGTCAGCCCCCACTCAATCAGCCACATAAATACCGACACAGTTAGCCACACCCACACAGTTAGCCACACCCACACAGTCAGCCACGTAAAAACACCCACACATCAGCCACACCCACACAGTCAGCCACACCCACACAGTCAGCCACACCCACATCAGCCACACCCACACAGTCAGCCACACCCGCACAGTCGGCCCCAACACAGTCAGCCACATCAACACCCACACAGTCAACCACACCCACACAGTCAGCCACAACTCAATCAGCCACATAAATACCCACACAGTTAGCCACACCCACACAGTTAGCCACACCAGCCCCACACAGCTACACCAACACCCACAGAGGTAGTCACACAACCACACAGTCAGCCACCCCCACACAGCCACACTCACACAGTCAGCCACACCACACCCACAATTCAGCTACACCCACACAGTTAGCCACACCAACAGCCATACAGTTAGTCTTACCAACACCCACACAGTCTCAATTGCAGCTGAGAAAGATACAGGTAGAACAATTGTTCTTCTAGAAACGGGTATATGTCATTGAGGTGGAACGGACATCAATGATACTGAGCTGGTTCAATGGATTGACGATACTGGATCAATAAAATAAAATAAAACAGGTTCGCAGCCAGTCCGTACTCTGTATCACGTGATCAAGAAAAGTAAAGAAACAACAGCAGAAGATATTCAACAAACAGATGGTGAAACTATTGAAGTAAGCTTCGGTCACATCTCACACAACTTGATCGATGGGGACTAGAAGGGGAGAGAGAGAGAGAAAATACAAGAAACAGAGCGAGGCATTGACTGACAAAACATTTCGCATGACAATTACTGTCGGTGACAGCTGGAAGAATTTACTCAGTCTGGTTGATTTACAAACACTATGATCAATGACATCCGATAATTCAACCATCTCTTTCCTGTCATTGAATATCTTATAAATGTTCAAGCTTCATAATAAAACAACTGAGTTGGCACGTCCTGGGTCATTGAGCTTATAATTAATTCAGTAGTTCAATCGCTGCGGAATAGGTGTTGAAGATATTTTTCAATACATGCACAAGTATATGTGGTATATGCAAGTATATTTAGTATATACAAGCAAGGCCGTAAACGGGGGTGGGGGTTAGGGGAGCTGCAGCCCCAAATTAATTCTAAAAATCAAATTTTATTATAAAATAAACTTCTTTATCATTGTGTTCTTATTTTTTCTTATATAAAACTCCGCACAGACCCCCCATCTCCAAACAAAATCCTGGCTGCAGCCTTGTATATAAGGGAGCATATTGTTTATGCGGTATATATAGTATATACAAGCATATGTTGTTTATGGCATAAGTAGTATACAAAGTATATGTTGTATATGCTTAATTGGGCAAATACTTGTAGTAAGCTTTGATAAATTTAGAAAAGTCTGAATGCATGAAAAGTAGTCTGGTCAAGTCAACTTCCTGTGTCTTCCCGGGTGATGCTTCTGGGACACAGGGCCAGGGACACCATATTATATCACATCCCATCATTGATAGGTCTAGGGACACTGCTAGTACCATCCCATCATTGACAGGGCTAGGACACCGTTATACCATCCCATCATTGATAGGGCCAGGACAATCTGTTATACCATCCCATCATTGACAGGGCTAGGACACTGTTATACCATCCCATCATTGATTAGGGTTGGGGACACATCAGCAGGCATCCCATCATTGATACAGGGCCGACACCGTTATACCATCCCATCATTGACAGGGCTAGGACACCGTTATACCATCCCATCATTGACAGGGCTAGGACACCGTTATACCATCCAATCATTGACAGGGCTAGGACACCGCTATACCATCCCATCATTGACAGGGCTAGGACAATGCTATACCATCCCATCATTGACAGGGCTAGGACACCGCCATACCTATCCACTGTTGACAGGGCTAGGACACTGTTATACCATCCCATCATTAATAGGTCTAGGACACTGTTATACCATCCCATCAGTGATAGGCTCTTTGTTCGTGGGGGTTTTGTCCGGATACCGACATTATCATACCATCCCAACAGTGATATCAAGAGCAATCCATCTCATTAACACTGGTTCGACAGTAATGATACACATACATATACATACACACACATACACACACACGTCATATATATGATAGTTTGTCTAATATATATAAATCTGATGTATTTCAATGATAAAGATTATGAAATATAATATAAAGAAACTGTTTTAAACTTCATTTGTCGTGATAGTAGAACCATACTGCAATGATAGTTAATGCTTAAAAGTATAGTTAGTAGAAGTACTATACTGCAATGATAGGTACTAGTGACAGAGTTAGTAGAAGTACTATACTGCAATGATAGTTACTAG
>JAGDYQ010000243.1:702961-721664 GCA_021962125.1 Bulinus truncatus
AACCAAGACAATTCATTCAGTCCATTCAGAAGTTGTTTTTCTGCAAGTAAACATTAATAGTCTTAATTGTACTCTTTTGTTTAAATATTTTTCTTTTAATGAATATGTTTTATGTCAAATAAACAGGGGGAAACCTTTTTAAAAAATCTCATTGGATAGTATTAGATAGTGTGTTGATTGTTAGTGTATTGATTGTTAGTGTATTGATAGTGCAATGATAGTGTATTGATAGTGTATTGATAGTTAGTGTATTGATAGTGTAATGATAGTGTATGGTTAGTGTATTGATGATACGTATTGATAGTGTATTGATAGTGTATTGATAGTGTAATGATAGTGTAATGATAGTGTATGGTTAGTGTATTGATAGTGTAATGATGGTGTATTGATAGTGTATTGATAGTGTAATGATGATAGTGTATGGTTAGTTGTATTGATAATGGTATAAATGATAGTGTATTCGATAATTGTATTGATAGTGCTAATGACGAATTAGTGTATGGTTATTGTATTGATAGTGTAATGACTAGTGTATTGATATTGTATTAGATGAATTAGTATTTGATGATGTATTTTATGATAGTGTATTAGTTAGTGCAAAATGATAGTGTGTATGGTTTTTTTATTGATCATGTATTAACGTATCGTTTTCTTATTAGAGAGGGAAACAGGTTAAAATAAAAATTTGACCCCACTGACATTACAAAAAGAGCCCCAATCGGTTATATTCGACTGAGATCCCGAAATTTCTATGGAGCCCCTGTCTAGGGGCACATGACTTGCATTTCTATGTTAATGGCTCTTTGTTTGCACTGGTGTTTTCACATGCATTGTTGATTTTTTCCCCCAAATCACTGAATGGATAATTAGATTAACCAATCACAAGTAATTCCTTTGAGCTATTTCAAGGTAAGACCAACGTGGACACATAACAACATTATTAAAACCTAGAGCTTGGAGAGTTTGAGAAACTGGCACAGGGGGAAAGAGACCTTGGCTTCGATCATAACAAAGAAAGGCGAGAGAGAGAGAGAGAGATCGGGGAACGGATATAAAGGGTTTTAATTCTTTCATACGATCAGAGCTTTCTTCTGAATATTTTAAGTCTACGTTTTCTTTATTTTCTTTACGTATATATTTTGAAAAATAAAGTGTTTGGCTCACCTCTAGAATGAATCTGTTAAAATTATGCTGAGTTGGAATATGATGAAGCTTCATTATTTTTTGAATTATATAACTTTAGTCTGTAATTTGTCTGTACACTTCATAAGGATGTGATCTTTTTGAATCTCTTTTTTGTTTTACCTTACTATATTTATTTATTTGTTATATTATTACTAGCTGTACCCTGCAAAAATTTTACCTTTGTACGTAGACATAAATTCCTGTAGGTTTGATCCATTATTTTCGATTATTTTTGGTTTGGGATTGATCAGGATTTTTTCAGGATATTTATTACCATCTCTTAATGCTTTGACGATTTTAAAACTAGGGAACGACTTATTTCATAATTTCTTTCACTTTCGGTTCAACACCAGAGCCCCACTCCGCTATTATTTATATAAATTTTGGCCGTTATTTTACAAGATAACTAACATTGAAGCTCCGTCTTTAACGAGCGTAAGTGTCGTTGTATTGCCCCATTATAATTTATTATGAGGTGCTTACTTCTACTTACCCTACCTAATTTCCCAACCCATTACAGCCTTTCTTTGTGACGGTCCACCTCTCTCAACTGTCCTATCTGTAGTTAGCCACAACGAGTGTCGTAACTACAGGTGAACGTTGGGGAGATGCGAGGTCTACTTAGGCATCACTGTGACTTCGCCTCTGGGCGGCATTTGTACGTACTTTATTTTTTGATAAGGGATTAATGGGTGGTATTCGCGGAAATCTGCCCTGGTCGCCAGTTACCCTACTGCCGTGTATGATACAAAATGTTCATCCAGATCAAATTGATAAAAGGTCTTGCACTTTTCCAATACAACCCTTTCGGCTGATGACACCTCATCTACCCCTGTCTCGAAGGATGTAATCAGATATAATTATTTAAATTATATATTAATGGATTATACGACCATAAAAACTACTTGGTGTTTTTACAAGGGAGATAACTAGTGAATACTCAAGGAGATAATTGTTTATTTGTAGAGACTGTTTTGGTTTACTTTTCGTGCTCAACTGTTTTCATTTCACTATGATATGCTACAATTTTTGGACTGTTTGATAATAATTATGGTCCCCCCTGCCCCCTACCCCGTCTACCTTTATAGTTTTAAGGGAATATACATGTACAACAATATGAATCTTTTTTATATTGATTGATTAGTTTTCTGCTGTTTTTTTCGGTTGTTGTTGATGTTTTTTTTCTAGTTTTTTTTAGAGACATCACCGAAAATTGTTTCAGTACTAATAGGCACATTCGCGTTAATAGTTAGTTAAACTTAAGTGTAAGCGAGACTGAAACCTGTCGCGAAATTTGGATGGGTGGAGAGTTTAATGTGGTGATACAGCTAGGTGACACCAAATGCCTGCCCCCCCCAAATTGGCTGGTCCCACCTTACCCAATTACATGACTAAATCAAGAGTTCACGACATATCTGAAACACCTGACTGCATCACGACATATATCATAGACCTGAGTGTATCCACGAAATCTATGACACACCTGATTTGGATCACGACTTATCTGACACACCTCAGGGTATCGAACAGACATGAAACACCTGATTGCATCACCGACATACGTCATCGACCTGATTGCATCTCGACATCTATGACACACCTGACTGATCACGACTTATCTGACACACCTTTTTTCATCATTATAGACGTGACCACCTGACTACATCACGACACTATCATGAGACCTGAGTGCATCACTACATATCCTGATTTATCCCCTGACTGCATCAAGAATAAATATATGCATACCTCAGGTGCATCACTTCTATATCTTAGGTACCTGAGTGCATCAAAATAGATTTAACACACCTGACTGCATCGAAACAACATATGACACACCAGCATAGTCGTCAAGTCCAATCTTCCTGTAAAGTTGTTTAAGTTCAGTTTACTCATTGGTTTCATTTGTTTGTTCTTATATCGACGTTTATATATGCCGGTGTCATTCCATAGAAATTACATTAAAAAGAGCTATCATAAGACACATAGTAATTTTTTACTTGGATGATGTAAGATGTCAGGTAGACCTCTACCACTACCAGCACAACAGAAGCATCTTCTGCACCAGCGCGCGTTAGATTCACTAGTTTAAACTTTCGGTAGACATAGGAAACTTTCACTTGGACCATTGCCGAACCTGTAAGATTTGGGGGCTCGAGTATTGGGGGGGCCTTGGCCTCTTTGTGGACTCTTGCATCTTTGACATTCGACATCATGACTATGAGATCATTTGCTTACTCTTTATATGTATAACAATTATGTGACTGGCCCCCCCTCAAGCTAGTGCCCTGGGGGTAGCCATTCAAATTTGGGCCCTCCTTCACAGTTATGCTTCTGACTCGGACCCTAAAAAAATCAGGGACCTTCAGTTCCCTTTAGCGTTATTATTTTCCCTCACTCAGTTATTCATTTCTTAATCAGCTGGCTCAGAATTTCTGGGTCAGTGATGTGGGCGGGCAAGGACCCCCGGGGTAACCTTTTTTCAAGCGACTGACCTTCCCTGCTTAAGCGTAGAGGAAATGTTTTTAACTTGAAAAAAAAAATAAATAGTTTAACCTAGATTTGAAATAAATGCAATTAAACAAAACTAACGAAACTTCCAAAAAATTCTCAAAGGAAAGGGGGGGGGGGGAAGTGGAATGTGATGGTGGTGAAGCTTCCAATCAAAAACAACTTAACACAATCAAATGATGGCGGTTTTCTTTACATAACCTCTAAAACCAAATAACGAAGAAGTCTGTAAAGTAACTGGGCTAAGTTTTTTCTCTTGTGTGATCGCCATCCCACCCTCCCTCCTCCAACCACCCCCACCCCTTCTGCGTTATATTGAGCTCACCTACTCGCTTTAACCCTCCACTTTGATATTGCCCGATAAAACTTTCCGTGTTATTTGTTGTGACAGATCTTTGGTGTTGTTTATTTTACTGATTCAAGGACACGGAGGAGAAAAATCATTGGATAAGCGGGAGGGGGGAGGCTGATAGTGTATGTGCCTTTAGGGCTCGCAGTAGGGAGGGCCCAAATGTGGTCATTGTAAAAACAGAGGGAAATATCTGGAGCCTCTGTGATGGGTGGGTGGTTAGTTGGGTGCTTAGGGATAGGATGGATTAGATAGATAGATAGTATAGATAGATAGATAGATAGATAGATAGAATAATTAGATAGATAGATAGATAGATAGTATAGATGGATAGGAATATAAGATGGTTAGATAGATAGATGAATTGATGGATAGATGAATGGAGATAGATAGATAAGATGGATAGATAGATAGATAGAAAATAGATAGATGAATAGATAAATTGAATAGATGGATAAATTGGATGGTGATGAATAGATAGAGAGATAGATAGATAGATAGATAGTTGATAGATAGATGAGACAGATAGATAGATAGATAGATAGATGAACATTCAAATAAAATGAAGTTAAGATTAAATAAAACCACTCTGACCCTCAAGGGGCACTAATATTCTATTATTTCAAACTTCATTTATCAATTAGATAACAGTCAATAATATACTATTTGTGTACTTACTTAGAGTCAATTCGAAATTGGTGAAAATACTAACTTGAGTCCCAGATGACCAAAAGCATGTCACGATATAAATCTTCAGTGCGACCTCTCATCTTTCTGTGAGCTATTTTTGCCTTCATTGTTCACAACATATCAGTAGCCTGTACGTTTATTTGCCGAAGTCTCTCCTCTATTGATACTTTGATGGTCATCAACTGCGGGCATCATGGTGATAAAACTGATGCCATAAGATGTCATGCTTATTCCATACTACGTACAACAATAGCCAAAGGAAAAACGATCTATTGGGTTTCCCACCGTTCACGGTGACTCACATAATAAACTATTGGCCGTATAGCAATGTTCTAAGAGATCATAAAGAGCAAAAATTGGCGTGGAAACATGAACCGGAGATAAAAAAAAACGAATTGTTTAATCATGTCTTCTTAATCTGTTACAAGGTCACTATTTGCTTATATCTGACAGGTTTGTTTATTTTCCAAATACGTATTTTAAATTTTCAATTAATGATGTTAATTTTAAGAAGCGGTTTTCTTAATAGAGTCAGGTGGATTAGATCGATTAGATCATATTAGATCAGATCAACAGATAGATAGACCAGATTGATATATATGATTTATGATAGATGAGATAGATCAGATAAATAGATAAATTGATTGATTGATAGAACAAGTAGATGCAGATGGACAACACTGAAACTTATCATCCACAGCACTACAGTATATGGTTTTAACCAATAGTGAAGCATCTAACGACCAACATTGAAATATGTCCCTGGTAACACTGACTCGTATCACGACGAGTCATTAAAATATGTCACAGATAGCATTGAAATATGTAACAGCCTATGTTGAAATCATGTGGCGGCTAGTTCACTATCGCGTGTGACCCGGCGACCCCGAGAGTAAGGGGGGGTGCCGCAGCCAACATTGAAATATGTCACAGCCAACATTAAAATATGTCCCAACCAACACTGGCCCATATCACAGCCAACATTGAAATATGTCACAGCCAACATTGAAGATGTCACAGCCAACGATGAAGTATGTCACAGCCAACACTGAAATAGCTGTCACAGCCATCACTGAAATATGTCCCCCCCATATCACAGCCAACACTGAAATATGTCCACAGCCTTTTCTAAAATATGTCACAGCCAACACTGAAATATGTCACAGCCAACAATGCAACATATCACAACCAACACTGAAATATGTTCCACACATATCACAGCCAACACTGAAATATGTCCCACACATATACCTGGCAACACTGAAATATGTCACAGCTAAACACTGAAATATGTCACAGCCAACACTGGGAGGAATATATGTCACAGCCCCCTTTGGCCATATCACATTAACACTGAAATATGTCACAGCCAACAAAGTACATATCACAGCCCAACATTGAAATATCTTACACATAACAATGAAATAAATCCCAGTAAACATTGGAATATGTCCCAAGCCAACACTGACACATATCACAGCCAACACTGACACATATGACGACCAACAGTGAAATATAAGACAGCCAACATTGAAATATGTCACAGCCAACACTGAAGAATGTAACAGTTATGCGCAGATATATATCACCCACATATCACAGCCAACACTGAAATATGTCACAGCCAACACTGAAATATGTCACAACCAACACTGACACATATCACAGCCAACACTGACACATATTACATCCAACACTGGAAATATGTCCCACACATATCACAGCCAACACTGAAATATGTCCCCCCCATATCACAACCAACACTGAAAGTATGTCACAGCCAACACTGAAATATGTCACAGCCAACACTGAAATATGTCACAGCCAACACTGACACATATCACAGCAACACTGGAAATATGTCCCGCACATATCACAGCCAACATACAAATATTTGCACCACATATCACAACCAACACTGAAATATGTCACAGCCAGCACTGAAATATGTTTCAACCAACAATGAAATATGTCATGACCAACACTGACACATATCACAGCTAACACTGAAATATGTCACAACCAACACTGATGTATATCACAGCCAACATTGAAATATGCCACAGCCAACATTGAAATATGTCAAAGTTGACATTAAAATATGTCCCAGCCAACATGACACATATCACAGCCAACACTGACACATATCACAGCCAACATTGAAATATGTATCAGCCAACATTGAAATATGTCAATGCAATAACGCCGAAATATTTGACAGTCATCATTGAAATATGTCCCCCGCATATCCCTGATAACACTGAAATATGTAACATCCAACACTTTGAAATATGTCACAGCCAACACTGAAATGTGTCACAGCCAGACGGCCACATATAAAAGCCAACACTGAAATATGTCCCACACATATAGCTGCATTAACATGAAATATGTCCCACACATATCACAACCAACACTGAAATATGTCACAGCCAACACTGAAATATGTCACAGCCAACACTGAAATTAGGACAGCCAACACTGACACATATCACAGCCAACACTGAAATATGACCGGCAAAAACGCAAATATGTCGCAGCCATCCACTGAAATATGTCACAACCAAACACCATAAAAAAAATTGCCCAAGCTCCGTCCACTCCATCCAGCAGATTTAATTGTCTCCCCTTTATTCAGTTTAACGTGCCAGTCATCAAATCTGTGCCCGGATTTTAATTTCTCCATCACGATGCGAATTACAATTATTTTATAGGTGCTAACTATATTGCATTGAACAATGGTACCTTTGAATCTGTGCTTAATCCGTTCATTAAAATCTGCAGAATCTCTTATGGTTTAGTAGATCAACACAAACTTGATTTTTAACATAACAGCTTAGGAAAGTCTTCAAAAAAAAAAAAGAAAAGCATCCGAAAAAAAAAAAAAGGAGAAAGCTCTTTACATTTGGGCACAAAGGTGACGGGAAGAACTCAACAAACCACCAAAGATTAATAAAAAAAATGTTCAGGACTTGTTAAATTTCGGAAAAAAAGTTATTAGAGTTTGTTGGGAGTTTTGACTCTATGTCAGTTTCTTAACATTGACTCTACGTCAGCTTCTTAACATTGACACTATATCGGTTTCTTAACATTGACTCTATATTATGTTAGCTTCTTAACATTGACTCTATGTCAGCTTCTTAACATTGACTGTACTGTATGTCATCTTCAAATTATTGACTGCACTGCTTATGAGCTTCTTATTACGATATAGATAATCACATCCGCATAGATCATTTAAGTTAATTACTTCCACCAGAATATGACAAAACACAAGCCAATTACAATGACATAGGCACAGATAGATTACAGAACTTCTTGGCCTATTATTAAGAAACAGAACATTATACCTGTATTTTATATTTCTCCAACGCCATCTCTCCATCCATTGACAGATATGTAGTAAGTAATTTTTTAAAGATATAACAAAAAAATAAAAGAAAAACAGGAAACATGTTTTCTATAAACGGACAAATTTAAAAAAAAATTTGAACAACATCTTCATATGAAATGTTGTGTCCAGAAGCCAAGTGAAAAATAATCGATCTATTTTTTTCAAATAGTTTTTTTCATTTATTCTTTCTTTTTTCCCTGCTCGTTGATAATGTACGTTGAAAAAAAAAACAAAACTAGATGCTGTTCGTCCATTTACTGAAAGTAAAGTCTAAAAAAAAATTGAAGGGTTGAACGAAACAAAGGAAAATAACGAAATAAAGAATGAATAAGAGATAACTACAAGTGTAATGCAGGGCTGTCTGCTGATATCATGCCCTTCCCCTTCCTGACTGTTCTCACCAAGAGTAAGCCCCCTTTTATGCGGGCTGTCATCTTTGATGTTTAAATCACAACAATGACCACCCTGTGTTGAGTATTTCGTTCGATCCCCATTGTTTTTTCTAGAATAAAACCTTTTTGCCATAAATTAAACATTCATTATATCTATTAATTGACTAAAAAATGTAAACAATTCAATAACATGTTTTTTTAATTTATTACTTGATGAAAACATTTTAATAATAACATTAATTTAACAATAAAGTAGACATTCATTACCCTGTCTTTACAATAGGGTAAACATTCAATACCCTGTCTTTACAATAGGGTAAACATTCAATACCCTGTCTTTACAATAGGGTAAACATTCATTACCCTGTCTTTACAATAGGGTCAAACATTCAATACCCTGTCTTTACAATAGGATAAACATTTAATACCCTGTCTTTACAATAGGGTAAGCATTCAATACACTGTCTTTACAATAGAGATAAACATTCAATGCCTGTCTTTACGAATGGGAGTATGTATTCAATACCTGTTATTTATAATAGGATTAACATTCAACACCCTGTCTTTACAATAGGGTATAACATTCAACACCCTGTCTTTACAATAGGGTTAACATTTCAACACCCTATTTTTACGATAGGATAAACATTCAATACCCTATCTTTACCCCCGGGTAAACAATTCATTGTAGTGCTAATGTTTATTATTAGGGTGTTTTATTTAGTATTTTATACCAGACTTTAAATTGAGTCTTAACGGCATAATGTAAACACTGAAGTTGATGTTGAACTTGTCATGGGATCGTCTCCGAGCATAAATGTTCTGGTAAACGCCCTATGGCGAAGAGGGACCCCCCTCACGAATATAGGGACTGTTTTACCCAATTAACTAGTTACCCATTGCTTTAGTTTCGATGTGTTGTTTTGTTGGAATAGGTTTCGTGAGAGCTATCAAAAGATATCGTAACCAGAGTCTTCCTAATACTTTTAATACACTGGAGCTTTAATGTTTACTCTGAGTTTAACGTTCAAAATTTACACTAAATCTTACCCTGACATTAAACATCTTAGGTGATCCTAAATTGATTTTGGAACTTTCAGCGTTTCTGTTTTACGTTCATTCATTTAATTTTTAGGAATGGAAATGTAATCCTTCAATGTGATCTTAGTTTTATTTTAAAGTGTTAATACTTTATTTTCGCAGAGAGGTAAACCCTTAATAGGATTTTGTCTTCTGGAAGTATTTTCCAAGAGGTCTTAAGCAAGTGGCGTGCCTGCTCTGAAAAATGTAAGCCCTACCACTCCTTTCCCGCAGCGTCGCAATCCTCTCGTATTCAAGATTCCCTGACCCTGTGGGACCGGCGGAATGAATTTTTTGACATCGAGTTCTAATATGTACTAAACATGAATAAAGAAACAATCGCATATACTTCTCTTGTTGGCTGGATTCACATGTCGATACGTTCATGCTGTTTTATGTATTACACATGCCCATTTATATGTACTGGTGTGGATTATTAATCAATAACTGCAGTCTAGATTACCCAACATAGGATAAGGTCTCCATTAATTTTAAGGGCACCCTTCTTCTATTTACCAAGGAGTGGGTCACCGTTTACCCTCACTTTATCTCATTGACGGGTCTTCGTAGCCCGGAAGGCTCGTACGTATCTCTCAATGCCTGGGATACTCATCTTCTCTTACTTCATGGTTGACGCCCTGTCCCGGGTCGCGGCCACCTCGCTTATCTTCAAAAAACAGCGCCCCGCTGAGGTATGTGAGGAGGGCGACGTGAACCTGGGGGTCATACTCCCTGGGCTCCGGCTTCCGAGCGCACTGTTACCAATGCGGCGACTCGAGCCTTCCTGAACAACTCCTGTGCACTTCTCCGAGACCATCATGTACCCCGTCGACAAGGTCAACAAGACTGCGCATACTGCCCGACGTCCAGCTGGGCGGCAAATGTTCACTCTGAACGACTGCCTGAAGGAGACCACCGCCGCCATCCGAGCCGCCATAAGCTTCGTCCACGCCTCCTCCGGCGGCGCCCATTTTCAACGCCACGGTTCACGCCGACGCCCTGGAGTCATGCCGGAAAGCGTCGGTCGAGCAGGTCATCGAAGGTGCCTCGGAGCTCCCAACACCGCATGCACGCCGCCTCCATCCTGGGGCCGGCGGAGGTGCCGTTGGTCCAGTTTCTCGTCCACGAGCGAGGCGCTCAGCGACCAAGAGGCGTATCCTTACTTCTTGCGGGTAGTACTTCGGCAGATAACTATCTAGTAGGTAGAATCCCTTGTCCTCTTTTTCCTTTTTTGTTTTTAAAAAAAAATGTTTTAATACACTGTTTAATAGTTAAATTTTTTCATTTGAAGAATGGGAAAATAAATGTACAATAAAACAACATAAGGTTAGGTATTTTAAAAATATCCTTATTTTATGTATGCACATTTCAAAGTACATGTATTGAAAGTACAATTCGTAAGTTATACTAAAAAGTATAAATAAGTATACTTTTACTTTTTAAGGAAAAAAAACGAAAAAGACTTAAACATAACTATTAAGTATAGCAGTAAACAAACCCACAATGATGAATACATTGACTTCATACATGATGTTTCTGTACATCATGTTATTAATTCAAGTTTAAAATATAATTTTCAATTGGCCAATAACCCTTATTCCGAAATTTTCTGAGTCATGTTTGATTACTCTTTAAAATAAGTTGACTAATTATTTCGTTCAAAAGAACCGTTCTTGTGGATTAGAGAATTGAGTTGTCTCCAACGGCCCCACCCCCAACTACCAGTATACATATCTGGCCCCACCCCCCAACTACCAGTATACTATATCTACGGCCCCACCCCCCAACTACCAGTATACATATCTACGGCCCCACCCCCCAACTACCAGTATACATATCTACGGCCCCACCCCCCAACTACCAGTATACATATCTACGGCCCCACCCCCAACTACCAGTATAATATCTACGGCCTCACCCCCCAACTACCAGTATATATCTATCCAGTAAAATTTTATCAAATTAGTAGATCAACACAAACTTGATTTTTTAACATAACAGCTTAGATAGTCTTGAAAAGTAAAAGCATCGAAAAAAAGGGAAAGCTTACATGTGGCACAAAGTTGACAAGAGAGAGCTACAGAGAAAGAACCTCAACAAACCGCCATAAGAATTAAAAAATGTTCAGGACTTTAAAATTTAAAGAAAGTACTTTGGCCTAGGACCCGAAATAATTATGAATTTCTCTGGCCTTTGGTCCCACCCCAAAAAATCTAATAACGGCCCTGAATACAGCCTGGCTACTCATCATTCTAAAACGATATTTTTTGGTTTCTGTTTAAATATCAAAAAGGTGTTCGACTGAACTGCATTTTTTTTAAAGTTCAAAGGACGTTGTAGTGATGGACAGGACAGGTTGTGTTAATGAGCCTCTTGAACTCTGACCCCCCCTTTCCCCCTCCCCCTCTCCTCAGACAACTCTTCCAAACAAAGAAACTCCAGTAGCTTCCCTAACTGACCGGGACATCATAAACATCTCCTGTCTGTCAACACAATTATCAACACCAAGGAAAAAAATATTAGTACTTTGAGGCTGTACAGGTTTTTCAATACTTCTAACATCATCCAATGTAATTTGATTAAAAACCTTTACATGTTATGGAACATTATATATTTTTTATTAGATATGCATTATTACCCTTACAGAAATAACAGCTTACATTTCAATTATATAATCTCCGATATAAAGAGATTAACTTTACACAGAAAACACAACATTTTTTTTTTCAATTTAAAACATAAACATGTATTTGTTAGTATATATATTTTATATCGTAAGACTATAACACTAGAAAACAATGGCATTGTCGTTATGAAATTCCATTCTCATGCAGTGTTGATGATAATTTTATTCAATGGGGGTAAAAAAAATGTTGGCTCAGTTTTAAGTGGTTATTTTCAATCAACTCCCAGTTATCTCCCCATCATGCTGTGTCCATGATGGAAAATGATTCGAAACTAAACAACCGCTTATTGAGATTAATATATATTCCTACGCTGCTTTCTTTTGTGCTTTTTTTTTCTCTCTATCTCCAATTGGCATACACTAACATTTCTAAAACAATAATTTCTCCCATCGGGGTGGGGGGAGGGGGGCTGGAAGGGCCCGTGGTACGCCCCAACGCTCACGGGAGTTTGTATTTTCTGTGTATGTGTACGTATTTTAAATATAGTTGACTGTCTGTGTGTTTCTATTGCATACACAACACGGATTGCTGGGTGAAATATTATCGAAGAAAAAAAAAAAGTAATAAATTAGAAAATCTGGATACAGTTTTTTGTTATAGTATTTACTTTATTTGCCCCTACCCCCTCATTTTTTTTCTCGAATTAGGTCATGGGGCCATCATTCACTTCCAGTTACAGATCCTGGACATAATTGGTATTGATATAGGAATAACTGCGTAGACAAGGGGTTTGGGCTACGTGTGAAGCAGGTTGGAGCCACAATTCGGACGTTTTGTATCTGGTGGAAATACTTTTAAGGGCCGCCCCATAGTCCAATTTTAACAAAATTCTATTGTTATTGTTTGTTTTTTTAAAAGTTAAACAAAACTTTAGTTAAAAAAGTTAACAAATTTTTTTTTAAGTTAACAAAATTATATTTTTAAAAAGTTAACAAAAATTATATTTTTAAAAAGTTAACAAAATTATATTTTTTAAAAAATAAGTTAACAAACTATAGTAAAATAAACTATTTATCGGGAGCCAATCAAAACTCTTCGAATGCGGATCTAGGAGACACTTTTTTTCCCCACCTCTGCACTGGATATTTATTATCGCCTCTGCCCGGTCTGTGGGACGCCCCTTTAAGAATGAGGTGGATTCTAACATCCTATAAACCACTAATACGACGGGTTTTTAGGGTGCCCTTCTTTCATATCCCCCACCATTCCCGATAGTGCAAATGGACATGGAGGCACCACGGGAGATAAAGCGGGTGACTAAAATCGTTGCCTTAAATATCCAACTGGTCCTCAACGGAGCTCAAACCAGGGACCTCAGGTAGAAGGATGGGTTTGTCTGAGTTTGAATTGGCTGCGCGACAGGACGCGACACGTCAGGGCCGTCTTAGCATTATGGGCTACACGGGTACTAAAGCAGGAGGTCACAATAGATGGTTTGTGCGTGTGCGTGTGTGTGTGTTGAAAGCGGGACACAAACCGTTATCGCAGTCTATGTGTCTTATCAAAAAACGTGGGGGCCCCTTCTAATGTGGGGTCTTGGGGGAGATTGCCCAAGTTCTCACAAATACCCCTTTCCCCAGAGGCCGATAGTGAGCCAAACTTACAATAAAGCCGAACAGAAATAAAATGTCTATTCAATAGGGGTCACTATCGCCGCAGGCTGTAGGCGAGTGCCGCAGGCTATAAGTCGACCCCGATTTATGTAAGACAACTACACAAAAAAACACATAAAAAGCACACAAAAAACACACAAAAACATAAAGCCTTTTTTTTTAATTTCGGATTGGACAATCTCAAATACCTCTCGACAAAATGGATTTCTAATCTTCAGCGTGTGAGATAATTATACAGCAGATGGCGGGATTATTTCATAGGTTTTCGTTAATTCATTCCCCTCTTTGTGAAAAATCAACTTCTTTACGTGAAAAACAAAGCTCGTTTTGACATTAATAGCATGGAATCTAATATGAGGAAGAGCTCACAAAAAAAAAACGATATTGATCAATGATGAATGTACTTGTTTCCGCTCACCAATAAACTTAAGATATGTGTCAGTGAGTGGGACAGTCACCCAGGTAAACTAATTCGTATAATAGACAAAGATTGTTAACAAATTGAAAAAATTAGCTAAAGCAGAGGCGTAACTATGGAGGGGAGGGGGTCCAAATTCAAAAAGTCCACCCGGACCCCGGCTTGATGGGGGGGGGGGGTTCAAAATATTTTTTACATTAAATATTTACAATTACCTCATTACTCATGATGTTGAATGTCAAAATGCAGGGGCCCCTAAAGAGGCCCAGCCCCCCCTTCGGAGCCCCTAAAACCCTAGGTTCGGCACTGGTCTTGGATGCATTCAGTCGGAGTGTTATTTTAAAATGTATGAATGTACACGCCCGAGTGTAAGTCACACACAAATGGCAGCCTTCGATTTATCGATTCAGATCAACAATCCACATTTACTTTCCATTTGATAAATATATATTGATTGATTGATTGATTGATTGATTGATCAATTACGTGTATGTAGATAGGTAGATAGATATATTGATTGGATTGTGTAGACAAAATAGGTGGATTGCTTACCGTTAGAAAGATAGATAGATTTATTGATTTTATATTGATTGATTGATTGATTATTATATGGATATATTAATTGATGATATTGATCGATTATATGTGGATAGATTAATTGATGACTATTGATTGATTATATGTGGATAGATTAATTGACGATATTCATTGATTATATGTGGATAGATTAATTGATGATACTGATTGATTATATGTGGATAGATTAATTGATGATATTGATTGATTATATGTGGATAGATTAATTGATGATATTAATTGATTATATGTGAATAGATTAGTTGATGATATTGATCGATTATATGTTGATAGATTAATTTACGATATTGATTGATTATATGTGGATGGATTAATTGATGATATTGATCGATTATATGTGGATAGATTAATAACTGATATTGATTGATAAAATGTGGATAGATTAATTGATTATATTGATTGATTATATGCGGATATATTAATTGATGATATTGACTCGATTATATGTGGATAGATTAATAATTGATATTGATTGATAAAATGTGGATATATTAATTGGGATGATATTGATTGATTATATAATGGATGATTTAATCGGATTTGATTTTGATTGATTGCTTAATGTATTTGTTTATTGATAGATTGATACACACTACAAGTTGGTGCTGTATAACCTTTCCTCGTAGAATGACTTGGTAAAGACACCACCAAATGGTAAGCGGGCCAGTAGAACACCCCAGTTTTTCTGACACACACAACCTATATATATATCCAAATTGACACCGGAAGTTTAAAGGACTGCCCCCTCGCCCCCTCCCCCTCTAATCCGTTCAATAATAAAGCTAAGAAATTTAATAGAATGTCATGGAACAAATACTGTAAATAGCTCTAGTCCCACCCTAGCATAATTATACCAAATTGCACCGTGTCACGAACAGAGAGACGCACCATCAATAATTGACATCTTCGCAAAATGTCAGTACATGTACTATGAATAAAGGCTTCAGTGGTGACAGAGAAATCTCGCATTGTTTCAAATGTATAATTATTTTTTTTTGATATTTAAAAATGCACGTTTCTAGTGTTGGTTGGCATAGGCCCCCCTAGCATCCACAAAGTCTCTGGCCAGGGACACCCCCATAACGTCTGCAAAGTCTCTGCCCAGGGCCCCCTAACTCCACAAAGTCTCTGGCTTGGGGCCCCCTAACATCCCCAGTCGATGCCCAGGCACCCCTAATATGGGCGCCGCCCATGAGGCAGTCAGTATAATCTACCTTCAGTTATACTCTGTGACACATAGTTTTGTTTGCCTTTAAAATTGTACGTTGTGTCCGTCATTCAGGTGGACGCCCTGGTCAGGTTGGTCTCTGAGTTCGGCTGGACCTACATCTCCGCCGTGTACGTGGAGGGGGATATTTGGGGGAGAAAGCTTTTCAGGTGAGACCCCTCCTCCCCCCACCCCTCAGTTTTTATTTCATTAATTTATACCGCTGAAAATGTTGGACTCCACTACGTATTAATGTCGTTTTGGTAAAAGTGATCCTGGAATTGAATTCAATATTGCAAATTTTTCACACACACACACACACACACACATTTATTACTTATTTATTATATATATATATATTATTTATTTATTAAGAGAGAGAAAGGCATAGAACGACATATAATTGAAAAGGAAAAATACAGATAGATAGATAGAGCGAGGGAGAGAGAGAGAGTCATTGAATATGCTTGGTCAATAATTATTCTATAAATACAAATAAAATCACCACTAATTGGTATGATCTATGGAAGAGCGGGTACAACAGAGAGGGGAAGAGGGCAGAGAGAGAGAGAGGGGGAGAGGGGAATAAAGTGTGTGTGTGTGTGTATATGTGTGTGTGTATGTCTGTGTGTGTATGTGTGTGTGTATGTGTGTGTATTGTGTATGTGTGTGTGTATATGTGTGTGTGTTGGAGATAGAAATATTTGTACTAAAAAAAAAACTTCGTGACAAGTCTAATTTAAAAAAGGAAAATCCCCCACAATGCCACGTCATCTACTGTAATCTTCATATTTATCAGTCACTGAGGTCAAAGTTGATAGCACTGAACGGTGTCTGCATTGCCACGTCACATATCATCTATGAAGTTTCACTACCACAGACTACGAAAGGATCTTGAAGGTACATTGTTGACATTGAGTCTGTTTGTTGATTTCATTCATTTATTTTTAAACCGCACACGTGCATACGAGCACTGAGCCGAACCAAAGGGCTAGGCACAGAAGAACATTTTGGTTCAATAAAAGTACAGAGATAGCTAAAAGACATACAATATATTATATAATGTGTAAAAAAGAAGTAAGTTCCCTTAGCCCTAATGGGCCATCAGGGCAGATAAGAGTGTAGAATTCATGTTACTATAACCTCCGAATATAAAGGGATTTTGTGGTTAGCACAACGCCCAGCCGCCTTTACTTCCCCAACTTAAGTCAGGTACCCATTTTAGAGCTGGGTGGCTTGTGGCACGACTTTGAAACACATTTCACCTGGAAAAATTTTCATGGCTCTCACCCAGGACTCTCAGCTTGACAGTCCAGTATCTACACCACTCGGCCACCCGTCCCCCACATAAATACATACATGATATATAGTCGGTGTTTTGCGGGGGAAGGAGGGACATTCCCGCCATTAGGGCACTCGCCATGTGCCTCCTCCAAGGTACTCCCCCTCCCACGTTTAATCCGCCTCTGTATAGATCAACATAAGTCCGGACGTATATTGGTGAGCCTTGATACACAACGCTTACAGTTCTATCAGTGAAATTTTAACCAAACATAAATAAATAAAACAGTAAAAGAAAGGGAAGATTAATTATAATACAAAACTTTTAATGGATTGACAACGTTTGTCTAAATTTGAATGACGATAATTATAAATAAAATAAACAATGGGATAATCTAAATGTCAAAAAAAAGCTGAAAATCCCTATCCAAAAGTCGTGATTTTGCACCCCACGGTGCAACGCTTTATTGTGCGCCACCCAAGCCCTATCTAGCCTGGTATACATTTTTATACAACAGTACTATAATATATAATAATTCTTTAACAATATAAACGAATATTTATTTAGGTTAAATAGCAAATTTACTACGTAAACGTTTCAATTAATATACTACTGACAATGATCTATAATACTCTACACATACGGATAGTCATGACACACGAGCATTACAATAGGTCCCGTCCCCGGCTAACTAGTGAGTTGTCAATGGTTAACTAAGAATGGATCAAGGGACGACGCCACAAGGCACCCTTTAAAATTTGGTGAGAGGGGTCCTCCATGAAGCCTGCGATAAGACGACCTAATAAATTAAAAAAACAAAATAACTAATCAATATAAAACATGAGTGTTTCACAATTTAGAGATCTGTGGGATCACAGGAATGCCCGAGTCGTTGTGGCCTTCACCGACCCTGACATAAACCTGAACCTCCTGAGGGCCAGCAACAAGCAAGGGACATGAGGTATTTCCTCTGGCTGGCTAACGACGGCTGGAGAATGTCGGTTGACTCCATGAACGATAAGGTGAAAACCCAAATCAACATTTTAGAGTTTTGAATGTTAACGGCCACATCACTAATTATGTTATACTTGGCTGTACCCTGCAATACCTTTCCAATAAGATGATATTGTATTGCTAGCTGTACCCTGCAATACCTTTCCATAAGAAGTTATATCCCCTTAGGATTGATCGGTAGGCTAAGGTTATTTTTTGGTTTCGGGTAGATCAGATTTTTTATGAATGTATTTTAAACTGGAATACTATTGTATTAATTCTTACACTTTCGATTTAACGCAGAG
>JAGDYQ010000243.1:722164-740142 GCA_021962125.1 Bulinus truncatus
TGTTGGCGTGTCTGGGGCCCGGGACTAAATGGTGTATGTTGACTCGTCAGAGCTCAGGGCTAAATGATTTATGTTGGCTGTTGTTATAAATACTATTAAGTGCCCAATACTTGCAAGTGGCAGCCACAACGTTTTCACTTCAAAAAATGAAGGGGACGGCGCAGGACGGAAGCTCTAAAAAGTATTATTTAAAAAAAAACAGTAGGCCATAGAAAACAGGATGGAAAGTTTAAATATTTTACTAAATTTAATCTTTGAAAAATGTTATTCTAACTTGAAATACCCGCCCGCGTGCTCACACACTTCTAAGATATACACACAACCTCCCGCTTGCTCACACACTTCTAAGATATACACACAACCTCCCGCGTGCTCACACACTTCTAAGATATACACACAACCTCCCGCGTGCTCACGCACTTCTAAGATATACACAACCTCCCGCGTGCTCACGCACTTCTATGATATACACACAACCTCCCGCGTGCTCACGCACTTCTAAGATATACACACAACCTCCCGCGTGCTCACGCACTTCTAAGATATACACACAACCTCCCGCGTGCTCACGCACTTCTAATATATACACACAACCTCCCGCGTGCTCACGCACTTCTATGATATACACACAACCTCCCGCGTGCTCACGCACTTCTAAGATATACACACAACCTCCCGCGTGCTCACACACTTCTAAGATGTACACACAACCTCCCGCGTGCTCACACACTTCTAAGATGTACACACAACCTCCCGCGTGCTCACACACTTCTAAGATATACACACAACCTCTCGCGTGCTCACACACTTCTAAGATATACAGACAACCTCCCGCGTGCTCACACACTTATAAGATATTCACACAACCTCCCGCATGCTCACACACTTCTAAAATATACACGCAACTTCCCGCATGCTCATACACTTCTAGGATATTCACACAACCTCCCGCATGCTCACACACTTCTAAGATATACACACAACCTCCCGCGAGCTCACACACTTCTAAGATATACACACAACCTCCCGCATGCTCACACACTTATAAGATATACACACAATCTCCCGCGTGCTCACACACTTCTAAGATGTACACACAACCTCCCGCGTGCTCACACACTTCTAAGATATACACACAACCTCCCGCGTGCTCACGCACTTCTAAGATATACACACAACCTCCCGCATGCTCACACACTTCTAAAATATACACACAACCTCCCGCATGCTCACACACTTATAAGATATACACACAATCTCCCGCGTGCTCACACACTTCTAAGATATACACACAACCTCTCGCGTGCTCACACTGTTATAAACATAAATACATGTATGTATTATAATATACTTTCTGAACCAAGGGTTGTGGTTGCTCCTCGGGTTCATCCCCTTAACGTGGTCGTTGTATTCACTAGACATCAGCGACTCATAGCCCACAACTAGACTGCCAGCCAGTGACTTGATCAGCTCCTGAAGTCAACAAAATAATATTAATAATAATAATAAAAACATTAATTATAGCCTTATAGCCATGACCGTAGTAACGAGCAGGGAGGGTGTTAATATACACGACATGACGGCTGAACGAAACAGCGTTATACATAATATATATATATATATATATATATATATATATATATATATATATATATATAAGCGATTTGGTCTCTGCGTTAAATCGAAAGTAAAGAATTAATACAACAGTATTCCAGTTTAAAAATTCGGATCTACCCGAAACCAAAAAAAATAACCTTAGCCTACCGATCAATCCTATAGGGGATATAACTCTATGGAAAGGTATTGCAGGGTACAACCAAGTATAACATAATGAGTGATATGGCCGCTAACATTCAAAACTCTAAAATGTTGTATTTTTTTTTTTTACCTTATCGTTCATGGAGTCCACCGACATTCTCCAGCCATCGTTAGCCAGCCAGAGGAAATACCCCCCTGTCCCTTGATTGTTGCTGGCCCTCAGGAGGTTCAGGTTTATGTCAGGGTCGGTGAAGGCCACAACGACTCGGGCGTTCCTGTGATCCCACAGATCCTTAAATTGTGAAAAACAACTAGCGTATATTGATTAGTTATTTTTTTTTTTTTAATTTATCAGGGTCGTCTTATAGCAGGGGCTTCATGGAGGCCTCCCTCACCCAAATTTTAAAGGGTGCCTTGCAAGGCCGTCCCTTGGTCCATGCTTAGTTAACCATTGACAACTCACTGGTTTGCCGGGGGGACCCATAATGCTCGTGTGTTTTTTTAATTGCTCTATAAATAGTCATAACTATCCGTACGTGTAGAGTATAGATCATTGTCAGGTAGTATATTATTTGAAACGTTTACGTAGTAAATTTGATATTTTACCTAAAAAAATATTCGTTTATATTGTTAAAGAATTATTATATATTATAGTACTGTTGTATAAAAATGTATACCAGGCTAGATAGGGCTCGGGTGGCGCACACTAAAGCGTTGCACCGTGGGGTGCAAAATCAGCCACTCTTGATAGGGATTTTTAGCTTTTTTTGACATCTAGACTATCCCATTGTTTATTTTGTTTATGTAATTATCGTCATTCAAATTTAGACAAACGTTGTCAATCCATTAAAATTTTTGTATTATAATTAATCTTCCCTTCTTTTACTGTTTTATTTATTTATATTTGGTTAAAATTTCACTGATAGAACTGTAAGCGTTGTGTATCAAGGCTCATCAATATACGTCCAGACTTATGTTACTCATACAGAGGCGGATTAAACGGTGAGGGGGAGGGCCCGGGAGGGGGCACCTGGCCAGTGCCCTAATGCGGAATGTCCCTCCTTCCCCCCGCAAAACACCGACTATATATCATGTATGTACAAATTATGTGTGGGACGGGTGGCCGAGTGGTGTAGATACTCGACTGTCAACCTGAGAGTCCTGGGTTCGATCCACGTGAGAACCATGGAAAATTTACCAGGTGTAATGTGTTTCAAAGTCGTCCCACAAGTCCACCCAGCTTTAAAATGGGTACCTGACTTAAGTTGGGGAAGTAAAGGCAGCTGAGCGTTGTGCTAACCACACAATCCCTTTATATTCCGAGGTTATAGAAACAGATGAATTCTACACTTCATCTGCCCCGATGGCCCGTTAGGGCTAAGGGAACTTTACTTTTTTTTACATATTATGTACTATATTGTATGTCTTTTAGCTATCTCTATATTTTTATTGGACCAAAAATGTTCTTCTGTGTGCGGTTTAAAAATATATGAATGAAATCAACAAACAGAGACAATGTCAACAAAGTACCTTCAAGATCCTTTCGTAGTCTGTGGTTGTGAAACTCTGGTAGATGATATGTGACGTGGCAATGCAGACACCGTTCAGTGCTGTCAACTTTGACCTCAGTGACTGATAAATATGAAGATTACAACAGATGACGTGGCATTGTGTGTGTGTGTGGGGGGGGTTCCTTTTTTAAATTAGACTGTCACGAAGTTTTTTTTAGAACAAATATTTCTATCTTACAATACACACACACACACACTCTCTCTCTTTATTTCCCTCTCCCCTCTCCCTCTCTCTCTACCCATCCCCCCTCTGTCGTACCCGCTCTTCCATAGATCATACCAATTAGTGGTGATTTATTTGTATTTATAGAATAATTATTGACCAAGCATATTCAATGACTCTCTCTCTCCCGCTCTCTATCTATCTATATTTTTCTTTGTCAATTATATGTCGTTCTATGCCTTTCTCTCTCTTAATAAATAATAAATATATATAATAAATAAGTATGTGTGTCATTAATACGTAGTGGAGTCCAACATTTTCAGCGGTATAAATTATTGTTATAAAAACTGAGGGGGATGGGGGTCTCACCTGAAAAGCTTTCTCCCCGAATATTCCCTCCACGTAGACGGCGGAGATGTAGGTCCAGCCGAATTCCGAGATCAACCTGATCAGCGCATCCACCTGAATGACGGACACAACGTACAATTTTTAAAGGAAACAAAACTATGTGTCACAGAGTATAACTGAAGGTGTGTGTGAAGTCCCTGTAAGGATGAGATGAAATCTCTTAGATCCTATAAACCACTAATGGGACGGTTTTTATGGTGCCCTTCTTTCATCCCCACCATAGCCGACAGTGCAATGGCCATGGAGACACCACGGGAGATATATCGGGAACTTGAGCCAATACCTGAAAAATTAACTTGGTCCTCACCGGAGATCGAACCAGGTACCTTCAGGTCGACAGTCGAGCGCTTTACCGCACGACCATCCGTTCCGTTAACTGAAGGTAGATCATACTGACTGACTGCCTCATGGGCGGCGCCCATATTAGGGGGGGCCCTGGGCAGAGACTTTGTAGATGTTAGACGGCCCTGGATAGAGACTGTAGACGTTAGGGGGCCCTGGGCAGAGACTTTGTAGATGTTAGGGGGGGCACCAACACTAGAAACGTGCATTTTTAAATATTTAAAAAAGAAATATGCCATCGAAACAATGCGAGATTTCTCTGTCGCCGTTGAAGCGTTTATTCATAGTACTTGTACTGACATTTTGCGAAGATGTCAATTACTGATGGTGCGTTTCTCTGTTCGTGACACGGTGTAATTTTGTATAATTATGTTAGGGTGGGACTAGAGCTATTTACAGTATTTGTTCCATGATATTCGTAAATTTCTTAGCTTTCGTATTGAACGGATTTGGGGGGGGGGGGAAGGTGGAGCAGTCCTTGCAGCTTCCGGTGTCAATTTGGATATTTAGGTTATTGTGTCAGAAAAAACTGGAGGTGTCCTATCACCCCGCCCACCATTAGGTGGTGTCTTTACCAAGTCATTTTACGAGGAAAGGTTATACAGCACCAGTTAATGTGTATCAATCTATCAATAAACAAATACATTAATAAATCAATCAAAATCGATAAATTAATCTATCCACATAAATCAAGCAATCTATATAAAATTCAATAAATCAATCTATCAATCTATCTATCAATCAATCAGTATCGATTATTAATCTATCCACATACAATCAATCAATCAATCAATATAAAATCAATAAATCTATCTATCTATCTATCTATCTATCTATCTATCTAGCGGTAAGCACACAATCCACCTATTTATCTACACAATCAATCAATATATCTATCTGCCTATCTACATACACGTAATTGATCAATCAATCAATCAATCAATATATATTTATCAAATGGAAAGAAAATGTGGATTGTTGATCTGAATCGATAAATCGAAGGCAGCCATTTGTGTGTGTGTACTTACTCCCGGGCGTGTACATTCATACATTTTAAAATAAAACTCCGACTGAATGCATCCAAGACCAGTGCCGAACCTAGGGTTTTAGGGGCTCCGAAGGGGAGGGGGCTTGGCCTCTTTAGGGGCCCCTGCATTTTGACATTCAACATCTTGAAATGAGGTAATGTAAATATTTATTGTAAAAAATATTTTGACCCCCCCCCCTCAAGCCGGGGTCCGGGTGGACTTTCTAATTTGGACCCCGTCCCCTCCATAGTTACGCCTCTGCCCAAGACGATTCTATTATTATTTAGTTTTAGCTAACAATATGTTAACAATCTTTGTCTATTGTACGAACTAGTTTACTGGGTGACTGTCCCACTCACTGACACATATCTTAAGTTTATTGGTGAGCGGAGACAAGTACGTTCATCAATGATCAATATTGTTTAGTTTTTTTTTGTTAGCTCTTCCTCAAATTAGATTCCATGCTATTAATGTCAAAACGAGCTTTGTTTTTCATGTAAAGAAGTTGATTTTTTCCACAAAGAGGGAATGAATTAACGAAAACTTATGAAATAATCCCGCCATCTGCTGTATAATTATCTCACAGGCTGAAGATTAGAAATCCATTTTGTCGAGAGGTCGTCGAGATTGTCCAATCCGAAATTTAAAAAAAAAAAGGCTTTATGTTTTTTTGTGTTTTTTTTTTGTGGTGCTTTTTATGTTTTTTGTGTGTTTTTTTGTGTGTAGTTTTTTTTGATTCAGTAAAGATGATTGTAATGTTGTGCGGTGCAGAGATAAACAGACAATATTACGACCCATGGATTGTCTTACATAAATCGGGGTCGACTTAACAGCCTGGGGCACTCGCCTACAACCTTGGGGCTCTAGTGACCCCCCTAGTTAATAGGCATTTTATTTCTGTTGGGCTTTATTGTAAGTTTGGCCCCACTATCGGCCTCTGGGGAAGGGGGGGTATTTGTGAGAACTTGGGCAACCTCCCCCAAGACCCCACACATTAGAAGGGCCCCACGTTTTGATAAGACACATAGACTGCGATAACGGTTTATGCCCCGCTTTCAACACACACACACACACACAAACGCACACGCACAAGCCATCTATTGTGGCCTCCCCTGTTTGGCCCCCCCCGTGTAGCCCATAATGCTAAGACGGCCCTGACATGTCGCGTCCTGTCGTCCAGCCAATTCAAACTCAAACACATCCTTCTACATGTTTATGTTATAAATTGAAAAAAAAATGTTGTGTTTTCTGTGTAAAGTTAATCTCTTTATATCGGAGATTATATAATTGAAATGTAAGCTGTATTTCTGTAAGGGTAACAATGCATATATAATAAAAAAAATTAATAATGTTTATAACATGTAAAGGTTTTGGAATCAAATTACATTGGATAATGTTAGAAGTATTGAAAACCCGTACAGCTTCAAATTTCAATAAGTTTTGTTTTTCTTTCTTGTGTATCAGATGTTGATAATTGTGTTGACAGACATGAGATGTTTATGATGTCCGGTCAGTTCGGGAGGTTAATGGAGTTTATTTGTTTGAAGTGTTGTGTGAGGGGAGGGGTCGGGGGAAGAGGGGGGTAGAGTACAAGAGGCTCATTAACACAACCTGTCTGCCTCCTGTCCATCACTTACAACGTCCTTGAACTTGAAGAAAAAATTTCACTTCAGTCGAACACCTTTTGATTTTTAAACAGAAACTAAAAAAAATATCGTTTTAGAATGGTGAGTGCCAGGCTATATATTCAGAGTCGTTATTAGATTTTTTGGGGGACCTAAGGCAGAGAAATTCATACATGTTTGGGGGCCCTACGCCAAACTATCTGTCTGGACACTGATGGCATTTGACTGGGTAGATATGTATACTGGTAGAGGGGGGCGGGGGGCGGTGCCTTTGGAGCTCACCTTGTTTTTCTAATCCACAAGAACGGTTCTTTTGCACGAAACAATGAGTTAACTTATTTTTAAAGAGTAATCAAACATGATTCTGAAAATTTCGGAATAAGGTTATTAGCCAAAAGAAAATAATATTTTAAACTTTACTTGACATGTACAGAAACATCATGTATGAATACAGTGTATTCGTCATTGTCGGTTTGTTTACTGCTATCTTAATATTTTTGATTACGTCTTTTTTTTTTCCCTTAAAAGTATAATAATTTATACTTTTTAGTATAAGTTACAAATTGTACTTCAGTACATGTACTTTGAAATGTGCATGCATAAAATAAGGATATTTTAAAAATACCTAACCTTATGTTGTTTTATCGTACATTATTTTTCCCCTCTCTTCAAATGTAACATTTAACTATTAAACAGTGTATTGAAAACAATTTTTTTTTTTAAAACAAAAAAGAAAAGGGGGGACAAAGTTCTACCTACCAGATAGTTATCTGCCGGTACTACCCGCAAGAAGTAAGGATACGCCTCTTGGTCGCTGAGCGCCTCGCTCGTTGACGAAAAACTGACCAACGGCACCTCCGCCGGCCCCAGGATGGAGGCGGCGTGCATGGTGTTGGAGCTCCGGAGGCACCCGATGACCCCGACCACGTCGTACGACTCCAGGGCGTCGGGGTGAACCGTGGCGTTGCATGGGGCGCCGCCGGAGGAGGTGTGGACGAAGCTTATGGTCTGGATGGCGGCGGTGGTCTCCTTCATGCAGTCGTCCAGGATGACCACGCCCAGCTGGACGTCGGGCAGTATGGAGGCATTCCTGTTGACCTTGTCGACGTAGTACAAGATGGTCTCGGAGAAGTGGAAGGAGCTGTTCATGAAGCTCGAGTCGCCGCACAGGTGGGCGCGGTCGAAGCCGAGCCCAGGGAGTATGACCCCCAGGTTGACGTCGCCCTCCCTCACATACCTGAGCGGGGGCTGTTTTTTGAAGATGAGCGAGGTGGCCGCGACCCGGGACAGGGCGTCAACCAGGAAGAAAGAGATGATGAGTATCCCAGGCATTGAGAGATGTGTACTACAGCCTTCCAGGTTATGTTGACCTGTCAATGAGATGAAGTGAGGAAGCGGTGACCACTCCTTGGGAAATAGAAGAAGGGTGCTCTTAATAGATTTTATCCATGTTGCGTAACCTAGTGATTTATTGATTCATAATCTGTCAGTATATATAAATGCGACTGTATAATATGTTAACACATGCACGTATGGACATGTGCATCCAGCCAACACGAGAAGTAGGATATGTGCTTGTCACTTTATGGATGAGTACATTTAGAACTCGATGTCAAAAATTCATTCCGCTGTCCCACAGGCTCAGAATCTCAACTGGGGCGGATTGCAGGGAGGGAAGAGCGAGTGGTACTAGTAGTGGCTTACATTTTTATCAGAGCTGTAAGGTCACTCGCTTAAGACCTCTTGGAAAATACTTTGTGAAGAGAAAATAATTATTAATGTTTACCTCTCTGCAAAAGATAAGTATTAACTTTAAAATAAATCCAAGATCACATTGAAGGACCACTTCATTCTAAATGAATAAATTAATGAACGTCAACAGAATGCTAAGTTCAAAATCAATACAGTATCATCTCAGATGTTTACTTTCATGTCATATCTAGTGTAAATGTTGAACGTTAAACTCAGAGTAAACATTTAAGTCGTCTTAAAAGTATTATGGATCTCTGGTTAGAACATTGTTTGATAGCTCTCACGACAACTACCCTAAAACACCAAGCAACTAATGCAGTGTAGCTAGTTAATTAGTTAACAGTCCTTATATTCGTGGGGCGGGGGGGGGGTCCCCTGGCAGGTATCAGGACATTCATGCTCGGAGACCGTCCTGACAAGTTCAACATCCAATTCAATGTTTACCTTATGCTTAAGATCAATTTAACATCTTTACTATGTGTTAAATGTTCACCTCAACGATAAGCACAGCAACATAATAAATTGTTTTACCCTATTGTTTACCCTATTGTAAAGACAGGGTAATGAATGTTTACCCTATTGTAAAGACAGGGTATTGAATGTTTACTTTATTGTAAAGACAGGGTATTGAATGTTTACTTTATTGTAAAGACAGGGTATTGAATGTTTACCCTATTGTAAAGATAGGGTATTGAATGTTTACCCTATTGTAAAGACAGGGTATTGAATGTTTACCCTATTGTAAAGACAGGGTATTGAATGTTTACCCTATTGTAAAGACAGGGTAATGAATGTTTACCCTATTGTAAAGACAGGGTATTGAATGTTTACTTTATTGTAAAGACAGGGTATTGAATTTTTACTTTATTGTAAAGACAGGGTATTGAATGTTTACCCTATTGTAAAGACAGGGTATTGAAAGTTTACCCTATTGTAAAGACAGGGTATTGAATGTTTACCCTATTGTAAAGACAGGATAATGAATGTTTACTTTATTGTTAAATTAACAGGATATCAAATGTTTTCATCACAATAAATACAAAAACATGTTAATGAATTGTTTACATTTTTTAGTCAATTTATAAATATAATGAATGTTTAATTTATGGCAAAGGTTTGCCTCAGAAAACAATTGGAAGATCGAACGAAATACTCAACACAGGGTGGTCATTGTTGTGATTTAAACATCAAAGATGGCAGCCCGTGAAGGGGTCCCTACTCTCAGGAGAATATCGGGGGGGGGGGAGGGCATGATATCAGCAGACAGCCCTGTATTACACTTGTAGTTATCTCTGATTCATTCTTTATTTCGTTATTTCCCTTTGTTTCGTTCAATCCTTCAATTTTTTTTAGACTTTACTTTCAATAAATGGACGAACAGCATCTAATTTTGTTTTTTTTCAACGTACATTATCATCGAGCAGGGAAAAAAAGAAAGAATAAATTGAAAAAACTATTTGAAAAAAAATAGATCGATTATTTTCTACTTGGCTTCTGGACATAAATATTTCATATGAAGATGTTGTTCAATTTTTTTTTAATATGTCCGTTTATAGAAATATGTTTCCTGTTTTTCTTTTCTTTTTCTTTTTATTTTGCTATATCTTTAAAAAAAATACTTACTACATATCTGTCAATGGATGGAGAGATGGCGTTGGAGAAATAAAATACAGGTATGATGTTCTGTTTCTTAATAATAGGCCAAGAAGTTCTGTAATCTATCTGTGCCTATGTCATTGTAATTAAGCCTGTGTTTTGTCATATTCTGGTGGAAGTAATTAACTTAAAATGATCTATGCGGATGTGATTATCTATATCATAATAAGAAGCTCACAGGCAGTGCAGTCAATAATTAGAAGATGACATACAGTACAGTCAATGTTAAGAAGCTGACATACAGTACAGTCAATGTTAAGAAGCTGATATAAAGTAGAGTCGATGTTAAGAAGCTGACATAAAGTAGAGTCAATGTAAAGAAGCTGACATAAAGTACATAAAGTACATGACTTAGAGTCAATGTTAAGAAGCTGATATAAAGTAGAGTCAATGTTAAGAAGCTGACATAAAGTAGAGTCAATGTTAAGAAGCTGACAAAGAGTAGAGTCAATGTTAAGAAGCTGACATAAAGTCAATGTTAAGAAACTGACATACAGTCAATGTTAAGAAGCTGACATACAGTCAATGTTAAGAAACTGACATACAGTCAATGTTAAGAAGCTGACATACAGTCAATGTTAAGAAGCTGACATAAAGTCAATGTTAAGAAACTGACATACAGTCAATGTTAAGAAGCTGACATACAGCCAATGTTAAGAAACTGACATACAGTCAATGTTAAGAAGCTGACATAAAATAGAGTCATAACTCCCCACAAACTCTAATAACTTTTTTTTTCAAAATTTAAAAAGTCCTGAACATTTTTTTTTAATCTTTGGTGGTTTGTTGAGTTCTTTCTCTGTAGCTCTCTCCTGTCACCTTTGTGCCACATGTCAGCTTTCTCCTTTTTTTCGATGCTTACTTTTTAAGACTATCTAAGCTGTTATGTTAAAAATCAAGTTTGTGTTGATCTACTAACCCATAAGAGATTCTGCAGATTTTAATGAACGGATTAAGCTCAGATTCTAAGGTACCATTGTTCAATGAAATGTAATGTACACCTATAAAATAATTGTAATTCGCATCGTGATGGAGAAATTAAAATCCGGGCACAGATTTGATTACTGGCACGTCAAACTGAATAAAGGGGAGACAATTAAATCTGCTGGATGGAGGACGGAGCTTGGACAATTTTTTTTATGGTATTGGCTGTGACATATTTCAGTGTTGGCTGTGACATATTTCAGTGTTGGCTGTGACATATTTCAGTGTTGGCTGTGATATGTGTGGGACATATTTCAGTGTTGGCTGTGACATATGTCAGTGTTGGCTGTGATATGTGTCAGTGTTGGCTGTGACATATTTCAGTGTTGGCTGTGATAAGTGTCAGTGTTGGCTGTGACATATTTCAGTGTTGGCTGTGACATATTTCAGTGTTGGCTGCGATATGTGTGGGACATATTTCAGTGTTGGCTGTGATATGTGTCAGTGTTGGCTGTGACATATTTCAGTGTTGGCTGTGATAAGTGTCAGTGTTGGCTGTGACATATTTCAGTGTTGGCTGTGATATGTGTGGGACATATTTCAGTGTTGGCTGTGATATGTGTGGGACATATTTCAGTGTTGGCTGTAATATGTGTCAGTGTTGGCTGTGAGATGTTTCAGTGTTGGCTGTGACATATTTCAGTGTTGGCTATGACATGTTTCAGTGTTGTCTATCTATCTATCTATCTATCTATCTATCTATCTATCTATCTATCTATCTATCTATCTATCTATCTATCTATCTATCTATCTATCTATCTATCTATCTATCTATCTATCTATCTATCTATCTAACTATCTATCTATCTAATATGTCTAATCTATCTAATCTATCTATCTATCTGTCCATGAATAAACCATTTCTTAAAATTAACATCACAAACAATTAAAAATACGTATTGGGAAAAAAATATAAAACGTGACAGATATGCTGTAAAATAGTGACCTTGAAATAGATTAGAATATGATTAAACAATTTGTTTTTTTTATCTCGTTCATGCCATGTCAACTTTTGCTCTTTATGATCTTTTATAACATTTCTATACGGCCAATGTTTGTTATGTGAGTCACGTGAACGGTGAAACCCAATAGATTGTTTTTGTTTTGGTTGTTGTGCGTGGCATGGACTACATGGCATTTATGGCATCAGTTTTATGAATTATGCCCGCAGTTGATATCATCAAAGTATCAATAGAGGAGATACTTCAGCAAACAAACGCACGGCTGCTGATGTGTTGTGAACATGAAGGCAAAAATAGGGCACAGAAATATGGAGGTGTATTGAAGATTTATATCATGACATGTTTCTGGGTTATCTGGGACTTAAGTTAGTATTTTCATGATTTCGAATTGACTTTAACTGGTACACAAATAGTGTATTATTGACTGTTATCTAATTGATAAATGAAGTGTGAAATAATAGAATATTAGTGTCTTGAGAGTCAGAGTGGTTTTATTTAATGCTAAT
Organism: Bulinus truncatus; assembly: GCA_021962125.1. Lineage (NCBI taxonomy): Eukaryota > Metazoa > Mollusca > Gastropoda > Planorbidae > Bulinus > Bulinus truncatus. The sequence continues at coordinate 734,920 of JAGDYQ010000243.1, forward strand.
TTCATTTTATTTGAATGTTCAGCTGAAGCTCAGGTCAAAAGCTTTATCTAATCTATCTATCTATCTATCTATCTATCTATCTATCTATCTATCTATCTATCTATCTATCTATCTATCTATCTATCTATCTATCTATCTATCTATCTATCTATCTATCTATCTATCTATCTATCTATCTATCTATCTATCTATCTATCTATCTATCTATCTATCTATCTATCTATCTATCTATCTAATACATCCATCCCTAAGCACCCAACCAACCACCCACCCACCACAGAGGCCCATATATTTCCCCTCTTTTTTTTACAATGACCACTTTTGGGCCCTCCTACGGTGAGCCCTAAATGCCTCCCCTCCCCCCTCCCACCCCTTATCCAATGATTTTTTCCTCTTGTTCTTGAATCAGTAAAATAAACAACAACAAAGATCTGTCACAACAAATAACATGGATAGTTTCATCAGGCAATATCAAAGTGGAGGGTTAAAGCGAGTAGGTGAGCTCAATACAACGCAGAAGGGGTGGGGGGGGTGGTTGGAGGAGGGAGGGGGTGGGGTGGCGGTCACACAAGAGGAAAAAAACTTAGCCCAGTTACTTTACAGACTTCTTCGTTATTTGGTTTTAGAGGTTATGTAAAGAAAACCCGCCATCATTTGATTGTGTTGTTGTTTTTGATTGGAAGCTTTACTACCATCACGTTCCATCTCCCCCCCTTTCCCTTTTGAGAATTTTTTTGGAAGTTTCGTTAGTTTTGTTTAATGGTATTTATTTCAAATCTAGGTTAAACTATTTTTTTTTTCAAGTTAAAAACTTTTCCTCTATGTTTAAGAAGGGAGGGTTGTCGCATGGGAAAGGTTTACCCCCGGGGGTCCTTGCCCGCCCACATCACGGGCCCGGTAGTTCTGAGCAAATTGATTAAGAAATGAATAACTGAGTGAGAAAATAATAATCTAAAGGGAACTGAAGGTCCCTGTTTTTTTTTTAGGTCCGAGTCAGAGGCGTAACTGGGGAGGGGGGGGGGTCCAAATTCGAAAGTACCCTCAGGGCACTAGCTTGAGGGGGGGCCCCATAATTGTTTACATTAAATATTAAGTACATTATCTCATGTCATGATGTCGAATGTCAAAATACAAGGTCCCCCAAAGAGGCCAAGCCCCCCCGCCCACCCCGAGCCCCCAAATCCCTAGGTTCGGCACTGGTCCAAGTGAAAGTTTCCATGTCTACCAAGTTTAAACAGGAACTTGATCATTGTTGGTGAATGTAACGCGGCTGGTGCAGGACATGCTTCTGTTGTGCTGGTGTGGTGGTGGTCTACTGCCATCTTACATCAACCAAGTAACAATTACTACGTATCTTATGATATTTCTTTTTAATTTACTTCATGGAATGACACGTCATACGTTGTATGAATTGACAAAAAAAAAAAACTAAATCACTGAGTAAACTGAACTTGAACAACTTTACAGGTGGATTGGACATGACGACTATGCTGGTGTGTCATACATTGTCTTGATGCGGTCAGGTGTGTCAGATATGTCTTGATGCACTCAGGTGTGTGATATTTGTCTTGATGCAGTCAGATGTATCAGATATGTCGTGATGCACTCAGGTCTACGATATATGTCGTGATGCAGTCAGATGTGTCAGGTCTGTCTTGATGCACTCAGGTGTGTCTAATATGTCGTGATGCAGTCAGGTGTGTCATATATGTCGTGATGCACTCAGGTGTGTCATATATGTCGTGATGCAGTCAGGTGTGTCATATATGTCGTGATGCACTCAGGTCTACGATATATGTCGTGATGCAGTCAGGTGTGTCTAATATGTCGTGATGCAGTCAGGTGTGTCTAATATGTCGTGATGCACTCAGGTCTACGATATATGTCGTGATGCAGTCAGGTGTGTCTAATATGTCGTGATGCAGTCAGGTCTACGATATATGTCGTGATGCAGTCAGGTGTGTCTAATATGTCGTGATGCAGTCAGGTGTGTCTAATATGTCGTGATGCACTTAGGTGTGTCTAATATGTCGTGATGCACTCAGGTCTACGATATATGTCGTGATGCAGTCAGGTGTGTCTAATATGTCGTGATGCACTCAGGTCTACGATATATGTCGTGATGCAGTCAGGTGTGTCTAATATGTCGTGATGCACTCAGGTCTACGATATATGTCGTGATGCAGTCAGGTGTGTCTAATATGTCGTGATGCACTCAGGTCTACGATATATGTCGTGATGCAGTCAGGTGTGTCTAATATGTCGTGATGCACTCAGGTCTACGATATATGTCGTGATGCAGTCAGGTGTGTCTAATATGTCGTGATGCAGTCAGGTGTGTCATATATGTCGTGATGCACTCAGGTCTACGATATATGTCGTGATGCAGTCAGGTGTGTCTAATATGTCGTGATGCAGTCAGGTGTGTCTAATATGTCGTGATGCAGTCAGGTGTGTCTAATATGTCGTGATGCACTCAGGTGTGTCTAATATGTCGTGATGCAGTCAGGTGTGTCATATATGTCGTGATGCACTCAGGTCTACGATATATGTCGTGATGCAGTCAGGTGTGTCATATATGTCGTGAACTCGTGATGCAGTCATGCAATTAGGGAAGGGTAGGGACACAATTTGGGGGGGGGGGTGTTATGGTGTCACCTAGCTGTATCACTACATTAAACTCTCCACCATCCGACTTTCGTGACATGTTTCAGTTTCGTTTTGAGCTAAGTTTGATTAAGTATTAAAATGTGCCTATTAGTATTGAACACTTTTTGGTGATGCTCTAAAAAAACTAGAAAAAAAAAAAACAACAAAACATCAACAACAACCAAAAAAAAAAACCGCAGAAAACTAATCAAATCAATTTATACAGATTCATTGTTGTACATGTATATCTCTTTAAACTAAAAGGAATACGGGGTAGGGGGTAGGGGGGAACCATACTAATTATCAAACAGTCCAAAAATTTTTACATGTCACAGCGAAATGAAAACAGTTGAGCACGAAAATAACCAAAACAGTCTCTACAAATAAACAATTATCTCCCTTGTAGTATCACCGATTATCTCCCTTGTAGTATCACCGGTTATCTCCATAGTCGTATAATCCACGAATATATAATCTAAAAACACATCTGGATTATGTCCTTCGTGATCGGGGTGGGGGCATATTTAATTGGGTTTTACTGGAAAAGTGCAGGACCTTTTATCCATTTGATCCGGATACATTTTGTATCATAGACGGCAGTAGGGTAACTTGCGGCCCGGGCAGATTCTGCGAATGCCGCCCCCATCCCCGAGCTAGTTATGACACTCGTCGTGGCTAACTACAGATATGACGGCTCGCGGTGTTAGACGAGTGGGTTGGGGCTTAGGGGGGTGGGGAGGGGAGCGTTCATAATAAATATCATGAAGCAATAATTGATTTGTTGCGTTAGACGGAGTTTCAATGTTAGGTATCTTGTAAAACAACGGCAAAATCTATATAAATAATTGCGGTGTGGGTTCTGCGTAAAGAAATTATACAACAATATTCCAGTTTAAAATCGTCAAACATGAACAATAGTAATAAAAATCATGAAAAAATCGGATCTGTCCAAAACCTAAAAATAACCTAGCCTACTGATCAAACCTAAGGGAATATAACTCTATGCAAAGGTTTTTGCAAGGTACAGCTAGTAATAATATACAATAAATAAATAAATTAGGTAAACAAAAGAGATTCAAAGATCACAGCCATGAAGTGTACAGACAAATTACACACAAAGTTAGATACTTTAAAATAATATACTTCATCATATTTACTCAGCATAATTTTAACATTCATTCTAGAGGGGAGAGAGTCAATTGTACCTTATTTTCTGCAACATATACAAAGAAAACAATGAAAACGCAGACTTAAAATATTCAGACGAAAGCTCTGATGGTATGAATGGCTTAAAACCTCTTTATATCCGTTCCCCCATCTCTCTCTCGCCTTTCTCTCTTTTTTTTATCTATGTCAATCTCTTTCCCCCCTGTGCCTTTCTCAAACTCTCCAAGCTCGAAGTTTTAATAATGCTGTTATGCGTCTACGTCGGTCTTACCTGAACAGCTCAAAGAATTACTTGTGATTGGTTAATCTAATTATCCATTCAGGATTTGGGGGAAAAAAATCAACAGGGGGCTCCATAGAAATTTCGGGATCTCAGTCGAATATAACCGACGGGGCTCCTTTGTATTGTCAGTGGGGGTTCCATTTTTTATTTTAACCTGTTTGCCTCTCAATAAGAAACGATACGTTAATACACTATCAATACACTAACCATACACTATCATTACACTATCAATACACTATCAATACACTATCAATACACTATCAATACACTAACCATACACTATCAATACACTAACCATACACTATCATTACACTATCATTACACTATCAATACACTATCAATACACTATCAATACACTATCATTACACTATCAATACACTAACCATACACTATCAATACACTATCAATACACTATCAATACACTATCAATACACTATCAATACACTAACCATACACTATCAATACACTAACCATACACTATCATTACACTATCAATACACTAACTATCAATACACTATCAATACACTATCAATACACTATCAATACACTATCAATACACTATCAATACACTATCAATACACTAACCATACACTATCATCACACTATCAATACACTAACTATCAATACACTATCAATACACTATCAATACACTATCAATACACTAACTATCAATACACTATCAATACACTAACCATACACTGTCATTACACTATCAATACACTAACTATCAATACACTAACAATCAACACACTATCATTACACTATCAGTACACTAACCAATCAATACACTAACAATCAACACACTATCAATACACTATCAATGAGATTTTTAAAAAAGGTTAATTAACATCCTGTTTACATGACATAAAACATATTCATTAAAGAAAAATATATTAAACAAAAAGAGTACAATTAAGACTAATGTTTACTTACTGAAAAAAAACAACAACTTCTGAATGGACAGAATGGTGTCTTGGTTTCCCAGGTTACAGATTGGTGCAACACGCGCGGCCTTGGCATTACGATTAAACGCGTGTGGGCCTAGGGCGAGCGTCCTATACGGGGCCAGTAGGCGTAGCTGTAATCATCAGAGCCGATCTTACGTTTCGGAGACTCTGAGCAAA
>JAGDYQ010000243.1:740642-822317 GCA_021962125.1 Bulinus truncatus
ATGTCTTACACATGTCTTATCACAGCCTTGTTCATTAATTATCAAACTTTATAAAACATATAATAATGAGGTACAAGATAAATTAGATCATTAATAACACAACCGAATGTGTTCCCGTCTAAAGCCAGGGTTGGTGACAAATGGCAGTGGTTTGCTACACGAATGTCTTGTGGGACAATCATTTCTATTTATAGTTTATAACCAACGATAACTCCACACAGAAAAACCTAATTGTGTTAAGGAAGAAGGATAACCCATGACTGAAAGTGACTAATGACTGTAGGGCAGAAGATTGGACGCAAGGAAACGGGCACGACATTTTTTTTTGTGTGGGTGAAAAAAAAAGGGGACAATGACTTCGTTGTAAAGTAATTTCTGAATAGCAAAGATATATAACTCTCTCGCGACAGACATTTTAAACACGATTATCGTTCTTTGGTGTGTCACAATAACTTACATTGAAACATGTAAAATGGTAAAGATCAGACAAGGGTTAAAAGTTACTGTGTATTAAAACAAGAGTCGTTTATATCGACGAGCAGTCTCCCGCGGTGAAGTAAGCCTGTAAAATCAGAGCCCTAACCCATAGGTACTTTTGCCTAGTGTCCCTAAAGATATGTCAAAGTCTCTGCTTATCCCCTTCCCCCCACAAGAACGGTTCTATGTGTAAATGTGTATTTACTTAACGAATAAATTACTTGGTTACTTGTATCCAAAGGCGTCACCAAGCAATACAGATATGGTGACACTCAACACTACGGTGTGTGTGTGAGGGTTTTCTCCTTTGCCACCTGGGACAACGCCCACTCGGTAATTGGTGCATCAAGAAGTTCTTTTTTGTTTCGTTGGTTTCGTTCGTTAGTTTAAGTTGTTGTTTTTTATCTGGGTTTTTTTTAACTAGTTAATATTATGTCTTACTGTCTTATGTAAAAAAATCTTTAGACCACGGTAGTCTATTAACTGACCATATTAACTGACCATGCTAACTGCTCATGTTAACTGACCATGTTAACTGACCATTAACTATGTGATTTATTTCAGTGCTTGCCATAGGGACATCAACAAAAGTAGTATTCCCCTGTTGCCAATAATGTCATTAGATGGCCCTACATTAGATAGGCAACGTTTTCTTAAAACAAGCCACAGGTTGTGCCTGTTGATTTGTACGTACATCATTTATGTATTCATTTGTTGTGAATTTTTTTTTAAGAAAGGAAACCAGGTATTGCGAGCTTATGGTAATTTTTCTTTTTGGGATATATTTAGAACAATGGTTCTCAAAGTGAGGCCACTGGTGGGTCGCGAAGTGGGTCACGAAGTGGGTCACATAGAAAGGTAATTTCATACAATTAAAGTTTAGATTTTCTTTCTTTTATCGTTTTTTAAATTCATCTTTTACATGTGGGCCACGAGAACTGAAAATTTGGGTCACGTATCTCTTAAGTTTGAGAGCGACTGTTCTAGAACGTAACAATAGACAAAGGGTGGCCGACCAAATTTAGCCGTTCAGAGAGAATCACAAATACACACACAGCTGTTAACAGAATAATGTACGCCTATTTCTTGATAACGTTCACAAATGGCTTCTATTGACGAGCTAGTCAAGATGCGAATAATTAATTCCTTTTATATTTTCTCTTGTTTGGAAGTTCCACAATTAGTTTTATGCTGTACAGTGAGTGAAACCGTCCGATCAAAATGCCTCATACTAGAACAGCATGGGGGAATCATAAAATAAACTGCGAGAAATATGTCCTATCGAAATGCGACGGTGCTTTGGAAAGTCGAATGACTGGTGCTTTGTTTTGGGAAGTTTTCGACAGTGCGCACAGGCCCACCGATATTTCGGGCCCCTGGGCAGGGCTGTCACGGGCCCCCCGTGCTGATAATAATATTTTAAAAAGTTGTTTCACCAGCTCAGTTCGAGCCCCTAAAACTTACCGGGCCCCTGGGCATTTGTCCCCGTCTCGGCGGTACTGAGTGTGCAGACCACATTATTCCTCATGTCAAAGCCAAGTCATTGACGTGAACTATGACTATGTGGTCGAATTGGAACTACCAAATCTAAAACTCCCAGTTTTTTTCCATTCTTACTCATTTCAGACGGCATGCTTTTCTTAACTTTGGAAATTCGACATGTGTAACTTACAAGGAGGGACAGTGTACTTTGGGAGGGGGGGGGGAGAAGGGGGTGTCTGTGTTTTTTCTCTTCTTTTCTCACGTAGTTTAACTGGGAGAGGCGGGGCATGTCTGACGTTGAAGTGTGTACCAGGAAATCACTCATTAACTGGACCTGCGATCAACTGAGACCACCAACAACTATGCTGTGTGTTCTGGCCACCAATATCAAACAGACAGTGATTCACCTCCAACCCCCCCCCCACCCACCCCCGACCAAAAAAAAATCCAAATGAGTCTGTTGGACTATGGATGAGGGGTCAGAACAAAATGGTATTGATTTTCGGTCCCCTGCCGATTTCGGCTCAACTTATTTAAGGAAGATAATGTTTTGAGAAAAAAAAAATGGAATAGAATGAAAAGAACGCTAAATACATGATATTCTGTTCTACGTAACTTATTCAGTGCCGGATTTTGTCCTCATAATGCCCTAAGCAAGCACCAAATGATGTTTAGGTGGCCTCCCCCCTCCCACCACCCCCAAAGACTATAAAATGAACCAAAATGCGCAATTTTTTTTTAATCAGTCTATCGGCTTTTTAACGTTCTATAAAATTGTGGTGCACCCTCTTCCTTTGATAGCCATATTTTGGCTATAGGCTAATCCAGCATTGATCTTATTGCTTCCGACATTTTGAAGGTGAAACTATTTCTAGGCATGCCATACATACTTCATATACTCTCATATACTTTCATATACGTTCATATACTTTCACATACTTTCATATACTTTCACATACTTTCATATCTTTTCATATATTTTCACACACTTTCATATACTTTCACTTTAAAAATGATCGATTTTATCATTATTTGTTGTTGTTAATTTACCTAATTTTATTTCATAACGAATCTTTCAAACGAGATATAAAAATAAATTATTTCTTTTTACTAAAATCATAAATACATTACTAAAATGATTGATGTTTTGTAATATATTTCTTTTAGATTTAAAAAAAATGAATGAATAAATAGGCCTACATCAACTGAATTAAAAGTGAACATTAATGTTAAATTCCAAAGCACAATCGGTGGCGTCGTTATAGGAACGCGGCGTCATCGTCGATGGGCGAACCCCGAAAATGCATGGCCCCTTAACAAGAAGTATTGTTATTGTTTCGGTAGGTCCCCTTGAACATTTGGGGGGTGGGGGGTGTGTGTGTGGGGTGGGGGTGGCATGTTGTTAGTGACATCACTGAGCACACTACTTAAACATTTAAATAAGAAGCTTAAATTTTTTTTTATTTTTAATCAAGAAAACAAAATCGTGAATATTTTATTGTTTTCAATTTGAAAGTTCAGTCACATGGACTTAAGTTTGTTTTATTTATGGGCGTTAGACCGTACTGTGGATTGTCCATTAACCAATGGTATGTTGATGGTATAGTTGTTTTTTTTTTTTTTTGTTTTAAAGAGATATCACTGTTCAGGATAAAACTATGAAAAGAATGATTTAGAAATAGGGTCATTTGGTTTATTATCTTCCGTTTTTAATCTTTAACCTTGCGATAAATTGTTCTCTCTGAGCCGATACACTATTAAGTAGAATGAGCTAAATAAATAAGGTTGGTCTATTTGTGAAGAATATTGTTTTCTATGAAAGCTACGAGGTCTAACGACTCAACTTTTCACTAACACCATAGCCGGCACGTGCCATGTAGGCACCACGGGGAGACATGGAAGGAACTTTCACCATGACCCTGGAGATCGAACCCGGGGCCCTCAGGTCTCACGACCCTCCGTCCCCCATGTCATTAATAAAGTTTAAGTTTATATGTTTATAAGCCACACTGGTGGCTTTGTTTAACACTCAACGATCCAAAAGAAAATATCTTGAACAGTGAAGCCTGATTGCAGGCGGCTAATATGGCACATGTGTTAGGCTTGGCTGCCCAGAAAGTTTTCCTGGCACGCCAAAAAAAAAAACAGTGCAATATAAAAAAGATATACAATTATAAAGATTACTCAAAATGTGTCAGACTTGGCTGCGCAGAAAGTTTTCCTGGCACGCCAAAATAAAACAGTGCAATATAAAAGATATACAATTATAAAGATTACTCAAAATGTGTCAGACTTGGCTGCCCAGGAAGTTTTCCTGGCACGCCAAAAAAAAACAGTGCAATATAAAAGATATACAATTATAAAGATTACTCAAAAAAAAAATACTGGCACGCGCAAAAATAACTCCTTTCAATTCTCTTTAATCCTACGTGATATACGTGGTCTATAGTGTTATTGAATTATGTATGTGTGTGTGTGTGAGAGAGAGAGAGAGAGAGCCGTTGATTTGTTCAAGTGTAAGCCAGGGCCCGGGAGGATGTATGGTGGGGCCCATGAAGCTTAAGTTAGCTCCATCATGACCGATACAGTTTAATACAGTAAGACAGTTTGTTTATTTTTTTTTTAATTTGGGCCCACTCGCATTATTTGTTTTGCAACAAGGGCCATTGAACACATTAAGGGGGCCCAGCACTGTCCATGTTAATAGGTGTTAACCTTTTATAAGCTAGCCTTCAGAAAAACTTTCTCATCCATGACCTACTTACGTACCAAGAATAAGTGCCAGGACGTATGAGACCCAGCTAGCTCTGCGGCTCCAGTGTCCCATGCTGTCCACAGTCCGTGTGTGTGTGTGTGTGTGTGCTACCTGAGGAAATAATTATGTGTTGTCTTGGTAAGCAATGGACACACAATTAATGAAACAAAGAAAAAAAACTGTCCATTGCGGTGTTTATGAGAGGTGCATTTAAAACACATGTACAGTTGGTACATATTCACAAAAATACCTACGTATACAAACTTACACACACACACACAGACGCATGCATGCACAAATGCTCTCTGCAAAAATAAACGCACGCGTGTACATACACACACAAATACAAGCACAAACATACATACATAGAAAACTCACAAACATAATACATACATACAAAACTCACAAACATACATACATACAAAACTCACAAACATACATACATACAAAACTCACTAACATACATACATACAAAACTCACTAACATGCATACATACAAAACTCACAAACATACATACATACAAAACTCACAAACATACATACATACAAAACTCACAAACATACATACATACATACAAAACTCACAAACATACATACATACAAAACTCACTAACATACATACATACAAAACTCACAAACATACATACACACAAAACTCACAAATGTACATACACACAAAACTAACAAACATACATACACACAAAAACTCACAAACATACATACACACAAAAACTCACAAACATACATACACACAAAACTCACAAACATACATACACACAAAAACTCACAAACATACATACACACAAAACTCACAAATGTACATACACAAAAACTCACAAACATACATACACACAAAAACTCACAAACATACATACACACAAAAACTCACAAACATACATACACACAAAAACTCACAAACATACATACACACAAAAACTCACAAACATACATACACACAAAAACTCACAAATGTACATACATACATACAAACTGAAACTTAAATACTTATTAACAGACACACGTTTATAGAGTCAATAGAGTACATATGAGGCCTTGAGACTTTGCCCTCCTGGAAAACGGATCGAAAAAAAAATTTGAGAAGCCCCGCCCCCTCCCAACCCACTTCCACCATTGCAAACATGTACATCAATTAAATGGCATCTAAGATGACCTATTTTTTTTTTTTTTACAGAACACAAAAAATAAATTTCCAATGCTATTCTAACACATGACGTGTCACTACTCCATTGCAAGAACTGTTAACCGTATTTGGAAAAAAAAATCATTACAGATGCTAAAAGTCTACTTACTGTTGATTCACTTTTTTTTGTGTGTGTTTGCTACAAGCCTAACACGCCAGATACCTTACTAAGTCGATGTCTTAATTTAATCTAAATACATTTCTACGTCTTAGCTGGCAACTCTGTGTTAAAAATATAACCAAAAAAAAATCTGGTATGACGTTGTTGTTTTTTTTTTACTTGTTCCCATTATTTTTTTTAGGTCCATAGACGAGATGTGTCCCCCCCCCTCCCCACCCTCCTGTAAACTGACACTCATTTTGGTGGCCTTCATTAATTATTCGAGTCATAAAAGTTTCATTTTTTATTATTTATTTAATTTATTAGCACAAGAATGAAATTTAAAAGACAAGTCTTTTGGTGTAATATTGTGTGAGGTAAGATTGCAATGAAAATATAAAAAAGAGACCAGATTTTTTAAGAGATGAAAGTTTTATAGAATTATCTTCAAGGCTTAATATTTAAATATACAATGTGTACAAGAAAAGTGAAAGACATGAAGGGGATGTGATCTGGGACGAAAATAGAGGTAGAGAGAAAAACAGGAAGAACAAACAAGTTACATTTAACACAGGGGAGCTAAAAAGAGGGTAAATATAATAAATTTTCTTTAATAAGTTGAGAGTTAAGTTTAGGGTTGGCACTCTTCTTTTAAAAACAACGAAAAATTAAAGTGGGTGGTGTCCTATTTTGTTAAGTGCAATTTACTATGAACTCTATCTGTTTATTAAATATGATATTCTTAAAACATCATATTGTTCATTATATATATATATATATATATATATATATATATATATATATATATATTATAAAATGCTAGTTCATTTCTTTATATTCATGTTAATCACATGGAGTTGAATGTCTACTGCAAAACAATTTGGGTGGAGGGGGGTAAATTAATGAGAAAAGTTAATGAGACATCTGTAAATTATACATTTTTTTTTACTGCCACAAAGAGGTTGAAGGTAATTTTTTTTTCTCATTTTTCCGAACTCATTTAAATTTCAGACCACGCCTATATATATATATATATATATATATATATATATATATATATTTCTCTGAAGTGGCCTTACAATTCTATTCACGTGACCTTTCGTTTTGTTGTTTTGTTTCTAAATATAAAAGCTGTGGAGAAAAGGAGCTTATTACAAAGCCATTCTGTCCTTGACAACACAGACACTAAATGAGAGAGAGAGAGAGAGAGTGAGAGAGAGAGAGAGAGAGAACAAGAAAGAGAGAGAGAGAATAAGAGAGAGAGAGAGAGAACAAGAGAGAGAGAACAAGAGAGAGAGAGAGAGAGAACAAGAAAGAGAGAGAGAACAAGAGAGAGAGAACAAGAGAGAGAGAAAGAGAGAACAAAAGAGAGAGAACAAGAGAGAGAGAGAGAACAAGAGAGAGAGAGAACAAGAGAGAGAGAGAGAACAAGAAAGAGAGAGAGAGAGAGAGAACAAGAGAGAGAGAGAGAACAAGAGAGAGAGAGAGAGAGAGAGAGAGATAGAGGAGGGGGTGCAGTGCCGTAATGAGCTTAACTCGCGCCATGGGCACATTTTAGCGCCTTCCCCCCATTCGAAAATCATATAATATTATATGTAAAATATAAATTTGGCGCCCCATTGTGAGTAGCGCCCGGGGGGTGGGTGGGTGGGTGAGAATTTTGTATGTGTAACATTTTTTTTTTAATGATCACTTTATTGTTCCACTATGATTCTGCTCTTCATTTATTTGTATACTACGCACACACGCACGAAGATTCCCCCACCCCCACCTCTGAGCCCCTGAAAGACATTCACTGCCCCCCATAGGAGGCATTTTTGTAAAAATAAAAAAACTTTTTCCTTCCTTACTGTCATGAAGATAGTATATCTTGGATTAATCATTAATTAATCCACGTTGGCACTCATACTTGTATTTAGTCAATTTAATTTCTATAACTATTTGTACGACTTTTAGTTTCTATAACTATTTCTATGACCTTTAGTTTCTATAACTATTTCTATGACCTTTAGTTTCTATAACTATTTTTATGACCTTTAGTACATTTTGATGAAATTCTTGAAAAGTTTGTTGTTGTTTTGTTGGTTTTTTTTTAACCCCACATAGAATGAATCAACTGGTCAAGGTGTGCCAACTCTCCTAGATGATATGTGTTAATACCAGGTCAGTATGCTGTCCACTTGTTCAGCTTCCCTCCACCATCCCAACCACCCCCCATATCATTTATAAACTGACCGGGGTTTGATCCTGTTACAGCGCATACTCCTGGGAGTTTTGCTTATGAGTAAAGAAAAAAAAATAGTATATACTAGTTACCTGTACAATTAAATATGAATGATGAAAAATGGACTGATGTATTTCAGTCGTACGACTTCAGACGTAAGTAAAATGCGCCTTTCTCTTTTATTTTTCAGTGTCATCCCCCCCCCCATTGTTTTAATTCTGACGACAAAAAAAAAAACGAACTACATGAACATTATCTTAAAATGTTTTCAAGTACACTGAATATTGTATTGTGGCTGATTTAAAAAAAAGAAACAAGGTTGGAAAGAAAGCTATTGGAGTATCTGGTACACTAGAGGGTACTAGCTTGTTGGGCTGTTTGGACAGGCTATTGTGTGGGGGAATGGAGATTGTGCCTCAGATTTATTTGTTTAAACCATGAATGTATTATTAGTTCAGACACAATTTTTTTCCCTCCAATTTTTCTGGCACGTTTGTATATATTTGGTTGCTGAACTACTTTTTTTTTAAACCACCCCAGATACACGTAGTCACCAACACACACACACACACACACAAACCAATAAACACACACATAGATTCAGCCATACACACACACACACACACACACCAATACGTTCATACATAGAGACAGCCACACACACACAAACACACCAATAAACACACACATAGAGACAGCCACACACATAGTGCCGAACCTAGGGATTTGGGGGCCCGGGGGGGGGCTTGGCCTCTTTGAGGTCCCCTGCATTTTGACATTCTACACAATGCCATGAGATGATGTACTTAATAATTAATATAAAAAAAAAGTTTTTGTCCCCCCCCCTCCTCTAGCCAATGAAACAAATTTATTGTACCCGATTATTCTATGTTCCCATTACAGAATAGATTCAAGGAACTATCCGCACTAGTCCACATATTACATAACGCAAAATAAAAAAAAAAAACTTAACCCTCTCTCCCACCCCCCGGGTCTTCATTACAACACATAATTCAAGCCCCTCCCCCACGCACTCCATCCCCTGTATATAACATAAACTTCCCTTACCCAGGGCTGCTTTATCAACTAGGCACAGTAGGCACTGTGCCTTTGGCCTATGGACTTTTCAAGGGCCTACGAAAGCCAGAATGGCAAATAAGTGCCGGTGCATTCTTGAAAAATATTAAATAATGAGATCGGGGAGGGCCAACGACTTTGAAAGTGCCTAGGGCCAACGACTTTGAAAGTGCCTAGGGCCAACGACTTTGAAAGTGCCTAGGGCCTACGATGACCTTAAAACGGCCCTGCCCTTACCCACCCACCCTTTGGAAAAAATATTTTTTTACGATTTTATGCAATTTTTTTTTATTAACGTTTTATAACGGACAAAATATGTCTTTACCGCTTCTCATGGCATAACGAAAACCCGCCCCCCCCCATTCGTTGTATAAAATGTGAACTGCCCCTAACAGATTGTTGATCTTCATTAAACAAACGATAAATGTGTGTCAATATTTATAACAGGATTTAAAAGTCGCATCCACAATGGAGATAGGTTTTTGTTTCGGCTTTTAATATTTTTATTGTTGCAAATAATTTTTACACAAACAAAAAAAAAAAAAGGTTCCAGGTTCTAACAATTATGAATTAGAAAATCGGTGAATTTTTTTAACACTTTTAATTATCAAGGCATGACGCATGGACAAACTCCAACAAAATTAATACGGCACCAATTTTTCCATTTCGAGTAGATCTGGCTAGGTTTTTCTCAAGCGTTCATTCATTTTATTTAATTGGTTACATTAGTTGCAGAGCGTTGAGTGAATATTTTTAATTTAAATTTCATTCTGAACTGACCATAATTTCTTGTAAATAAAACTCTTTTTCAATCTGTCGTCCCATGTATAATAAATCAAGTTTGATTAATTATATTTTTTTTTCTAATATGATTTTACCCCCACAAAGTTCCGTGTGATTTTTGTTTTGTTTGTTTCTGTTAAGTTCATTTATGAAATTGCATGCCTCTTTATCACCGAGTGAACAGGGCCTGCCTTATGAAGCTGACTGGACACACTGCTACCAACTGGTCATCGCTCCGAACGTAGATCTCACGCATAATGCTGGACAGCTTTGTCTCCCGTGGTGCCTCAATGGTCGCTGCACCGTCAACTATGGCGCCAATAAAACCGTCTCATTAGTGATTTATATGACCTTATAAATAAAACATCTCCTCCTTACAGGGAAATTAGCAGAAAAAAATCTATATTTGTCATTTTTTATCCCTGGCTAATTGCTTTCTGTATGTGACATATCACATTTCTCCTTGTTAGCCTTCTGTATGTGACATATCACATTTCTCCTTGTTAGATTTTCGCCAACTTTTTTGTTTAGTGTTTTTTTTAAATATTTGTTTATTTTTTAAAATTCAGTCCATTTAGGTGTATTTTTAAGTGTATTTGACATTAAAATGTTTCACATTTGCACAAAATCCCAGAGTATTTACTTTTTTTTTTCTTTTTCATTCATTATTTTTAATTGAGTTTCTGGGGATTCACTTTGTATAATTTGTTCAGGAATAAAAAAAAAATGTCTCAGAACTCAAACGATTTCTGGGAAAGGAATGAATTAGGATTCTGCAGTATCACCTGACTAAAGACGTGGAAATGGGGGGAGAGGTATTTATCTACAGTTATGTACCCCGCCCCCCCCCATCTACAAGGGGGTGGAGCCCTGGGGAAACATTTCATGGAAATGTTGTTATGCAAGGTGTACGTCCCCTACCTCTCGTCCATTTTCTTAAATAGCCTAACAGTTTTAGCTGTTTCAGCTGTTTCGTCTGTTTCATCTGTTTCAACTGTTTCAGCTGTTTCAACTGTTTTCATCTGTTTCAACTGTTTCAACTGTTTTCATCTGTTTCGTCTGTTTTCATCTGTTTGTCTGTTAACGAAATATATTGAGCGAATTATCGATGACGATTACAAATAAACCATTTTTTTTTACAACCATTGAACTATTGAGTTTTAAGTTATTCATTTATTTATTTTATTTTATTGCTATTGTTGTTTAAGTGTTGCCTACATTTCTATTCAAATATTATTCTAAAGAAAAACCAATGTTAGTTACAATGATTCAACTCATCAAAAAAAGGGGGTGGGTGGGGAGAATGTTCATATTATCATATTTTTAAAAATGACTCATAAAAATATAAGACCTCGTTAGGAATAGAGAGACAGACGAAGAGGTATGAAAACAAGAGAAAGCGAGAGAATGAGAAAGAATTAGAAAAAAAAGGGGGGCTAACGGAGCGAGTGAGAAAACTTCCTGTGTTATCTGCGTCAATTCCACTCACGACTTCTGCCAATCTATTCCCCCTTGTCGTCTGCAAGTTTCACGTCTGAGAATTAACTCCGGCATTCGTGTCTTGTTCTGTTACGTTGTTGGACACCCCAAGTACTGCTGGGGAACTCTACGTGCCATTTTCTATTTCAAAGCTGCAAAGTGTAACAAGAAATTGGGATAAATTTTGTTCTTTTTTTTTTAACCTTTTTTTTTCTCTTTTTCATATTCATGTGCTATTCGGAGATTTTTTTTTTCAAAATGTGTAAACATACTCTCTAAACCGGCTGCCGGTATTGTTTCATTCTGGAGTCACGTGATTCATCTTAGAATAATTACAGTTTTTTCACAAAACAAGTTTTTTTTTTAAATTCTTAAATTTGGGGTGAATATTGGGGTTGCTGATTTTTTTTTCCTTATTTGTTTTAGATTTTGTTGGTTCATCTATTTATTTGAGGGTCTTTGAATAGTGGCCGTAAGGTTGGAGGGGGGCGGGCGGGGTGACATCTAGGCTAGGGTGTTCGTTACGGTTCCCGCGCTTAAGACAGAGGGGGGGTAGAAATGAATAGACACGATACATAGACTAGATTCAGGGCCTTTCCTATAAATAGTCAGACTTGAAGGCTGACTTAGGGCTCCCACCCCCTTTGTTAATGTGTTGTTACCTTAAATATTTAGCATCAATGAAACGTTGATGGGGAGGGGGAGGAGAAAGGCTACTGTAACCAGAGAATTTTAAGGCCCCAACATTTACAAGCATCGACGACTGGTTTTGTTCCTTGGGCCCCCAAATGTACCCTTGCCTAAGCCTCGCCCCCCCTCCAAAAAATTTCTTTTCTCGGTAGCATTCGAATGTTCAATTGACTAGCCCCCTCCACCCACACCCAATTTAATTCTTTCCTGTCCCCCTTAACGTCCCTTTACCTGGGGCCCGCCTCTGAGATAACTTTGCCTAGAGCTCCCGAAACGTAAGATCGACGCTGATGATTACAGCTACGCCTACTGGCCCCCGTATAGGACGCTCGTCCTAGGCCTCCCACGCGTTTAATCGTAATGCCAAGGCCGCGCGTGTTGCACCAATCTGTAACCTGGGAAACCAAGACACCATTCAGTCCATTCAGAAGTTGTTTTTTTTTCAGTAAGTAAACATTAGTCTTAATTGTACTCTTTTTGTTTAATATATTTTTCTTTAATGAATATGTTTTATGTCATGTAAACAGGATGTTAATTAACCTTTTTTAAAAATCTCATTGATAGTGTATTGATAGTGTGTTGATTGTTAGTGTATTGATTGTTAGTGTATTGATAGTGCAATGATAGTGTATTGATAGTGTATTGATAGTTAGTGTATTGATAGTGTAATGATAGTGTATGGTTAGTGTATTGATAGTGTATTGATAGTGTATTGATAGTGTATTGATAGTGTAATGATAGTGTAATGATAGTGTATGGTTAGTGTATTGATAGTGTAATGATAGTGTATTGATAGTGTATTGATAGTGTAATGATAGTGTATGGTTAGTGTATTGATAGTGTAATGATAGTGTATTGATAGTGTATTGATAGTGTAATGATAGTGTATGGTTAGTGTATTGATAGTGTATTGATAGTGTATTGATATTGTATTGATAGTGTATTGATAGTGTATTGATAGTGTATTGATAGTGCAATGATAGTGTATGGTTTGTGTATTGATAGTGTATTAACGTATCGTTTCTTATTGAGAGGCAAACAGGTTAAAATAAAAAATGGACCCCCACTGACAATACAAAAGAGCCCCGTCGGTTATATTCGACTGAGATCCCGAAATTTCTATGGAGCCCCCTGTCTAGGGGCCCTTGACAGACACAAGAATGGCTCTTTGTACGCACTGGTGTTTTAACATGCATTTGTTGATTTTTTTTCCCCCAAATCCTGAATGGATAATTAGATTAACCAATCACAAGTAATTCTTTGAGCTGTTCAGGTAAGACCGACGTAGACGCATAACAGCATTATTAAAACTTCGAGCTTGGAGAGTTTGAGAAAGGCACAGGGGGGAAAGAGATTGGCATAGATAAAAAAGAGAGAAAGGCGAGAGAGAGAGAGAGAGATGGGGGAACGGATATAAAGAGGTTTTAAGCCATTCATACGATCAGAGCTTTCTTCTGAATATTTTAAGTCTGCGTTTTCATTGTTTTCTTTGTATATGTTGCAGAAAATAAGGTACGATTGACTCCCCCCTCTAGAATGAATGTTAAAATTATGCTGAGTAAATATGATGAAGCACATTATTTTGAAGTATATAACTTTGTGTGTAATTTGTCTGTACACTTCATGGCTGTGATCTTTGAATCTCTTTTGTTTACCTTATTTATTTATTTATTTTATATTATTACTAGCTGTACCCTGCAAAAAACCTTTGTATAGAGTTATATTCCTGTAGGTTTGATCAGTAGGCTAGGTTATTTTTGGTTTGGGACAGATCGGATTTTTTCAGGATATTTATTACTATTGTTCATGTTTGACGATTTTAAAACTGGAACATTGTTGCATAATTTCTTTACTTTCGATTCAACGCAGAACCCACACCGCTATTATTTATATAGATTTTGGCCGTTGTTTTACAAGATAACTAACATTGAAACTCCGTCTAACGAAACAAATCAATTATTGCTTCATTATATTTATTATGAAGGCTTCCCCTCCCCACCCCACCCCCCACCCCCTAAGCCCCAACCCACTCGTCCAACACCGCGAGCCGTCCTATCTGTAGTTAGCCACAACGAGTGTCATAACTAGAGATGAACGTTGGGGGTGAGGGAGGTCTGCCCCGGGCATCACTTTGACACCTCCTATGGGCGGCATTTTTACGACTTTATTTTTTTTTTTTGCTCGGGGATGGGGCGGCATTCGCAGAATCTGCCCGGGTCGCCAGTTACCCTACTGCCGTCTATGATACAAAATGTATCCAGATCAAATTGATAAAAGGTCTTGCACTTTTCCAATACAACCCAATTAAATATGCCCCCCCCCCACCCACCCCAATCACGAAGGACATAATCCAGATGTGTATTTAAATTATATATTCGTGGATTATACGACTAGGGAGATAACCGGTGATACTACAAGGGAGATAACCGGTGATACTACAAGGGAGATAATTGTTTATTTGTAGAGACTGTTTTGGTTATTTTCGTGCTCAACTGTTTTCATTTCGCTGTGACATGTTACAATTTTTGGACTGTTTGATAATTAGTATGGTCCCCCCTACCCCCTACCCCGTCTTCCTTTTAGTTTAAAGAGATATACATGTACAACAATGAATCTGTGTACATTGATTGATTAGTTTTCTGCTGTTTTTTTCGGTTGTTGTTGATGTTTTTTTTTTTCTAGTTTTTTTTTAGAGCATCACCGAAAAGTGTTCAGTACTAATAGGCACATTTTAATAGTTAGTCAAACTTAAGTCAAAACGAGACTGAAACATGTCACGAAATTTGGATGGTGGAGAGTTTAATGTAGTGATACAGCTAGGTGACACCATAATACCCGCCCCCCCCCCCAAATTGTGTCCCTACCCTTCCCTAATTGCATGACTGCATCACGAGTTCACGACATATATGAAACACCTGACTGCATCACGACATATATCATAGACCTGAGTGCATCACGAAATCTATGACACACCTGACTGAATCACGACTTATCTGACACACCTGAGTGCATCAATACAGACATGACACACCTGACTGCATCACGACATACATCATAGACCTGAGTGCATCACGACATCTATGACACACCTGACTGAATCACGACTTATCTGACACACCTGAGTGCATCAATACAGACATGACACACCTGACTGCATCACGACATATATCATAGACCTGAGTGCATCACGACATATCTGATACATCTGACTGCATCAAGACAAATATCACACACCTGAGTGCATCACTATATATCTGACACACCTGAGTGCATCAAGACAGACCTAACACACCTGACTGCATCAAGATAATATATGACACACCAGCATAGTCGTCAAGTCCAATCCACCTGTAAAGTTGTTCAAGTTCAGTTTACTCAGTGATTTAGTTGTTTGTTCTTATATCGACGTTTATATATGACGTGTCATTCCATGAAGTACATTAAAAAGAATTATCATAAGACACATAGTAATTTTTTACTTGGTTGATGTAAGATGGCAGTAGACCACCACCACACCAGCACAACAGAAGCATGTCCTGCACCAGCCGCGTTACATTCACCAAGTTTAAACTTGGTAGACATGGAAACTTTCACTTGGACCAGTGCCGAACCTATGAATTTGGGGGCTCGGGGTGGGGGGGCCTTGGCCTCTTTGTGGGCCCTTGTATTTTGACATTCGACATCATGACATGAGATAATGTACTTAATATTTAATGTAAACAATTATGTGGCCCCCCTCAAGCTAGTGCCCTGGGGGTACTTTCGAATTTGGACCCCCCCCTTCCCAGTTATGCTTCTGACTCGGACCTAAAAAAAACAGGGACCTTCAGTTCCCTTTAGATTATTATTTTCTCACTCAGTTATTCATTTCTTAATCAACTGGCTCAGAACTACCGGGTCAGTGATGTGGGCGGGCAAGGACCCCCCGGGGTAACCTTTTCCAAGCGACGACCCTCCCTTCTTAAACATAGAGGAAATGTTTTTAACTTGAAAAAAAAAATAAATAGTTTAACCTAGATTTGAAATAAATGCAATTAAACAAAACTAACGAAACTTCCAAAAAATTCTCAAAAGGAAAGGGGGGGGGGGGAAGTGGAATGTGATGGTCGTGAAGCTTCCAATCAAAAACAACAACACAATCAAATGATGGCGGTTTTCTTTACATAACCTCTAAAACCAAATAACGAAGAAGTCTGTAAAGTAACTGGGCTAAGTTTTTTCTCTTGTGTGATCGCCATCCCACCCCCTCCCTCCTCCAACCACCCCCCCCCACCCCTTCTGCGTTATATTGAGCTCACCTACTCGCTTTAACCCTCCACTTTGATATTGCCTGATAAAACTTTCCGTGTTATTTGTTGTGACAGATCTTTGGTGTTGTTTATTTTACCGATTCAAGAACACGAGGAAAAAAATCATTGGATAAGGGGCGGGAGGGGGGGAGGCTGATAGTGTATTGCCCTTAGGGCTCGCAGTAGGAGGGCCCAAATGTGGTCATTGTAAAAACAGAGGGAAATATATGGGCCTCTGTGGTGGGTGGGTGGTTAGTTGGGTGCTTAGGGATGGATGGATTAGATAGATAGATAGATAGATAGATAGATAGATAGATAGATAGATAATAAGATAGATAGATAGATAGATAGATAGATAGATAGATAGATAGATAGATAGATAGATAGATAGATAGATAGATAGATAGATAGATAGATAGATAGATAGATAGATAGATAGATAGATAGATAGATAGATAGATAGATAGATAGATAGATAGATAGATAGATAGATAGATAGATAGATAGATAGATAGATAGATAGATAGATAGATAGATAGATAGATAGATAGATGAACATTCAAATAAAATGAAATTAAAATTAAATAAAACCACTCTGACCCTTAAGACACTAATATTCTATTATTTCAAACTTCATTTATCAATTAGATAACAGTCAATAATATACTATTTGTGTACCACTTAAAGTCAATTCGAAATTATGAAAATACTAACTTAAGTCCCAGATGACCAAAAAGCATGTCACGATATAAATCTTCAGTACACCTCCATATTTCTGTGAGCTATTTTTGCCTTCATGTTCACAACATATCAGCAGCCGTGCGTTTGTTTGCTGAAGTCTCTCCTCTATTGATACTTTGATGATATCAACTGCGGGCATCATTGATAAAACTGATGCCATAAATGTCATGTATTCCATGCCACGTACAACAACCAAAACAAAAACAATCTATTGGGTTTCACCGTTCACGTGACTCACATAACAAACATTGGCCGTATAGAAATGTTATAAAAGATCATAAAGAGCAAAAGTTGGCATGACATGAACGAGATAAAAAAAAACAAATTGTTTAATCATATTCTAATCTATTTCAAGGTCACTATTTTACAGCATATCTGACAGGTTTTTTATTTTTTCCAAATACGTATTTTTAATTGTTTGTGATGTTAATTTTAAGAAATGGTTTATTCATAGACAGATAGATTAGATAGATTAGACATATTAGATAGATAGATAGATAGATAGATAGATAGGTAGATAGATAGATAGATAGATAGATAGATAGATAGATAGATAGATAGATAGATAGATAGATAGACAACACTGAAACATGTCATAGCCAACACTGAAATATGTAACAGCCAACAGTGAAACATCTAACAGCCAACATTGAAATATGTCCCAGCCAACACTGACACATATCACAGCCAACATTGAAATATGTCACAGCCAACATTGAAATATGTCACAGCCAACATTGAAATATGTCCCAGCCAACACTGACACATATCACAGCCAACATTGAAATATGCCACAGCCAACATTGAAATATGTCACAGCCAACATTAAAATATGTCCCAGCCAACACTGACACATATCACAGCCAACATTGAAATATGTCACAGCCAACATTGAAATATGTCACAGCCAACATTGAAATATGTCACAGCCAACACTGAAATATGTCACAGCCATCACTGAAATATGTCCCACACATATCACAGCCAACACTGAAATATGTCACAGCCAACACTGAAATATGTCACAGCCAACACTGAAATATGTCACAGCCAACACTGACACATATCACAGCCAACACTGAAATATGTCCCACACATATCACAGCCAACACTGAAATATGTCCCACACATATCACAACCAACACTGAAATATGTCACAGCCAACACTGAAATATGTCACAGCCAACACTGAAATATGTCACAGCCAACACTGACACATATCACAGCCAACACTGAAATATGTCACAGCCAACACTGACACATATCACAGCCAACATTGAAATATGCCACAGCCAACATTGAAATATGTCACAGCCAACATTAAAATATGTCCCAGCCAACACTGACACATATCACAGCCAACACTGACACATATCACAGCCAACATTGAAATATGTCACAGCCAACATTGAAATATGTCACAGCCAACACTGAAATATGTCACAGCCATCACTGAAATATGTCCCACACATATCACAGCCAACACTGAAATATGTCACAGCCAACACTGAAATATGTCACAGCCAACACTGACACATATCACAGCCAACACTGACACATATCACAGCCAACACTGAAATATGTCCCACACATATCACAGCCAACACTGAAATATGTCCCACACATATCACAACCAACACTGAAATATGTCACAGCCAACACTGAAATATGTCACAGCCAACACTGAAATATGTCACAGCCAACACTGACACATATCACAGCCAACACTGAAATATGTCCCACACATATCACAGCCAACACTGAAATATGTCCCACACATATCACAACCAACACTGAAATATGTCACAGCCAACACTGAAATATGTCACAGCCAACACTGAAATATGTCACAGCCAACACTGACACATATCACAGCCAACACTGAAATATGTCACAGCCAACACTGACACATATCACAGCCAACATTGAAATATGCCACAGCCAACATTGAAATATGTCACAGCCAACATTAAAATATGTCCCAGCCAACACTGACACATATCACAGCCAACACTGACACATATCACAGCCAACATTGAAATATGTCACAGCCAACATTGAAATATGTCACAGCCAACACTGAAATATGTCACAGCCATCACTGAAATATGTCCCACACATATCACAGCCAACACTGAAATATGTCACAGCCAACACTGAAATATGTCACAGCCAACACTGAAATATGTCACAGCCAACACTGACACATATCACAGCCAACACTGAAATATGTCCCACACATATCACAGCCAACACTGAAATATGTCCCACACATATCACAACCAACACTGAAATATGTCACAGCCAACACTGAAATATGTCACAGCCAACACTGAAATATGTCACAGCCAACACTGACACATATCACAGCCAACACTGAAATATGTCACAGCCAACACTGAAATATGTCACAGCCATCACTGAAATATGTCACAGCCAATACCATAAAAAAAATTGCCCAAGCTCCGTCCTCCATCCAGCAGATTTAATTGTCTCCCCTTTATTCAGTTTAACGTGCCAGTCATCAAATCTGTGCCCGGATTTTAATTTCTCCATCACGATGCGAATTACAATTATTTTATAGGTGTACACTATATTGCATTGAACAATGGTACCTTAGAATCTGTGCTTAATCCGTTCATTAAAATCTGCAGAATCTCTTATGGTTTAGTAGATCAACACAAACTTGATTTTTAACATAACAGCTTAGGAAAGTCTTCAAAAAAAAAAAAAGAAAAGCATCGAAAAAAAAAAAAGGAGAAAGCTCACATTTGGCACAAAGGTGACAGGAGAAAGAACTCAACAAACCACCAAAGATTAATAAAAAAAATGTTCAGGACTTGTTAAATTTCGGAAAAAAAAGTTATTAGAGTTTGTGGGGAGTTTTGACTCTATGTCAGTTTCTTAACATTGACTCTACGTCAGCTTCTTAACATTGACACTATATCGGTTTCTTAACATTGACTCTATATTATGTTAGCTTCTTAACATTGACTCTATGTCAGCTTCTTAACATTGACTGTACTGTATGTCATCTTCAAATTATTGACTGCACTGCTTATGAGCTTCTTATTACGATATAGATAATCACATCCGCATAGATCATTTTAAGTTAATTACTTCCACCAGAATATGACAAAACACAAGCTTAATTACAATGACATAGGCACAGATAGATTACAGAACTTCTTGGCCTATTATTAAGAAACAGAACATTATACCTGTATTTTATATTTCTCCAACGCCATCTCTCCATCCATTGACAGATATGTAGTAAGTATTATTTTTTTAAAGATATAACAAAAAAAAATAAAAGAAAAACAGGAAACATGTTTTCTATAAACGGACAAATTAAAAAAAAATTTGAACAACATCTTCATATGAAATATTTATGTCCAGAAGCCAAGTAGAAAATAATCGATCTATTTTTTTCAAATAGTTTTTTCAATTTATTCTTTCTTTTTTCCCTGCTCGTTGATAATGTACGTTGAAAAAAAAAACAAAACTAGATGCTGTTCGTCCATTTACTGAAAGTAAAGTCTAAAAAAAAATTGAAGGGTTGAACGAAACAAAGGAAAATAACGAAATAAAGAATGAATAAGAGATAACTACAAGTGTAATGCAGGGCTGTCTGCTGATATCATGCCCTTCCCCCCTTCCCACGATATTCTCCTGAGAGTAGGGACCCCCTTCACGGGCTGTCATCTTTGATGTTTAAATCACAACAATGACCACCCTGTGTTGAGTATTTCGTTCGATCCTACATTTTTTTTCTGAGGCAAACCTTTGCCATAAATTAAACATTCATTATATCTATTAATTGACTAAAAAAATGTAAACAATTCAATAACATGTTTTTTTAATTTATTGTGATGAAAACATTTAATATGCTGTTAATTTAACAATAAAGTAGACATTCATTACCCTGTCTTTACAATAGGGTAAACATTCAATACCCTGTCTTTACAATAGGGTAAACATTCAATACCCTGTCTTTACAATAGGGTAAACATTCATTACCCTGTCTTTACAATAGGGTAAACATTCAATACCCTGTCTTTACAATAGGATAAACATTCAATACCCTGTCTTTACAATAGGGTAAACATTCAATACACTGTCTTTACAATAGGGTAAACATTCAATACCCTGTCTTTACAATAGGGTAAACATTCAATACCCTGTCTTTACAATAGGATTAACATTCAACACCCTGTCTTTACAATAGGGTAAACATTCAACACCCTGTCTTTACAATAGGATAAACATTCAACACCCTGTCTTTACATTAGGATAAACATTCAATACCCTGTCTTTACATTAGGGTAAACAATTCATTGTGGTGCTGTGTTTATTATTAAGGTGAACATTTAGTACATAATACAGACTTTAAATTGATCTTAAGCATAATGTAAACATTGAAGTTGATGTTGAACTTGTCAGGACCGTCTCCGAGCATAAATGTCCTGGTACCTGCCAGGGACCCCCCCCCCCCCACGAATATAGGGACTGTTTACCAATTAACTAGCTACATTGCTTTAGTTTCATTGTTGTTTTTGGAGTAGTTTTCGTGAGAGCTATCAAAAGATGTCGTAACCAGAGGCCCATAATACTTTTAATACGACTTTAATGTTTACTCTGAGTTTAACGTTCAAAATTTACACTAAATATTACATGACATTAAACATCTTAGGTGATCCTAAATTGATTTTGAACTTAGCGTTCTGTTTACGTTCATTCATTTATTTAGAATGAAGTAATCCTTCAATGTGATCTTGGATTTATTTTAAAGTTAATACTTATTTTCGCAGAGAGGTAAACCCTTAAAAGGATTTTGTCTTCACGAAGTATTTTCCAAGAGGTCTTAAGCGAGTGACCTTACTGCTCTGAAAAAAATGTAAGCCACTACCACTCGCTTCCCTACCGGCAATCCACTCCTATTAAGATTCTGAGCCTGTGGGACAGCGGAATGAATTTTTGACATCGAGTTCTAAATGTACTCATGAATAAAGAAACAATCGCATATACTTCTCTTGTTGGCTGGATACACATGTCGATACGTTCATGTGTTTTACGTATTATACATTCGCATTTACATGTACTGACAGATTATTAATCAATAAATCACAAGATTACGCAACATGGATAAAATCTATTAATTTTAAGAGCACCCTTCTTCTATTTACCAAGGAGTGGTCACCGCTTCCTCACTTCATCTCATTGACAGGTCAACATAGCCTGGAAGGCTGTAGTACACATCTCTCAATGCCTGGGATACTCATCTTCTCTTACTTCATGGTTGACGCCCTGTCCCGGGTCGCGGCCACCTCGCTTATCTTCAAAAAACAGCCCCCGCTGAGGTATGTGAGGGAGGGCGACGTGAACCTGGGGGTCATACTCCCTGGGCTCGGCTTCGACCGCACTGACCTGTGCGGCGACTCGAGCTTCATGAACAGCTCCTTCCACTTCTCCGAGACCATCATGTACTACGTCGACAAGGTCAACAAGAATGTCTCCATACTGCCCGACGTCCAGCTGGGCGTGGTCATCCTGGACGACTGCATGAAGGAGACCACCGCCGCCATCCAGGCCATAAGCTTCGTCCACACCTCCTCCGGCGGCGCCCAGTACAACGCCACGGTTCACCCCGACGCCCTGGAGTCATACGACGTGGTCGGGGTCATCGGGTGCCTCCGGAGCTCCAACACCATGCACGCCGCCTCCATCCTGGGGCCGGCGGAGGTGCCGTTGGTCAGTTTCTCGTCCACGAGCGAGGCGCTCAGCGACCAAGAGGCGTATCCTTACTTCTTGCGGGTAGTACCGGCAGATAACTATCTGGTAGGTAGAACTTTGTCCTCTTTTTCCTTTTTGTTTTTAAAAAAAAAATGTTTTTAATACACTGTTTAATAGTTAAATTTTTCATTTGAAGAATGGGAAAATAATGTACAATAAAACAACATAAGGTTAGGTATTTTAAAAATATCCTTATTTTATGTATGCACATTTCAAAGTACATGTATTAAAGTACAATTCGTAAGTTATACTAAAAAGTATAAATAAGTATACTTTTACTTTTAAGGAAAAAAAACGAAAAAGACTTAAACATAACTATTAAGATAGCAGTAAACAAACCCACAATGATGAATACATTGACTTCATACATGATGTTTCTGTACATCATGTTAATTCAAGTTTAAAATATAATTTTCAATTGGCCAATAACCCTTATTCCGAAATTTTCAGAGTCATGTTTGATTACTCTTTAAAATAAGTTGACTAATTATTTCGTTCAAAAGAACCGTTCTTGTGGATTAGAGAATTGAGTTGTCTCCAACGGCCCCACCCCCAACTACCAGTATACATATCTACGGCCCCACCCCCCAACTACCAGTATACATATCTACGGCCCCACCCCCCAACTACCAGTATACATATCTACGGCCCCACCCCCCAACTACCAGTATACATATCTACGGCCCCACCCCCCAACTACCAGTATACATATCTACGGCCCCACCCCCCAACTACCAGTATAATATCTACGGCCTCACCCCCCCAACTACCAGTATACATATCTATCCAGTAAAATTTTATCAAATTAGTAGATCAACACAAACTTGATTTTTAACATAACAGCTTAGATAGTCTTAAAAAGTAAGCATCGAAAAAAAGGAGAAAGCTGACATGTGGCACAAAGTTGACAAGAGAGAGCTACAGAGAAAGAACTCAACAAACCGCCAAAGATTAAAAAATGTTCAGGACTTTAAAATTTAAAGGTACTTTGGCCTAGGACCCGAAATAATTATGAATTTCTCGGCCTTTGGTCCCCCAAAAAATCTAATAACGGCCCTGAATACAGCCTGGCTACTCATCATTCTAAAACGATATTTTTAGTTTCTGTTTAAATATCAAAAAAGGTGTTCGACTGAACTGCATTTTTTTTAAAGTTCAAGGACGTTGTAAGTGATGGACAGGACAGGTTGTGTTAATGAGCCTCTTGTACTCTACCCCCCCCCTTTCCCCCTCCCCCCTCTCCTCACACAACTCTTCAAACAAAGAAACTCCATTAGCTTCCCTAACTGACCGGACATCATAAACATCTCCTGTCTGTCAACACAATTATCAACACCAAGGAAAAAAAATATTGAAATTTGAAGCTGTACAGGTTTTTCAATACTTCTAACATCATCTAATGTAATTTGATTCCAAAACCTTTACATGTTATAAACATTATTATTTTTTTTATTAGATATGCATTGTTACCCTTACAGAAATACAGCTTACATTTCAATTATATAATCTCCGATATAAAGAGATTAACTTTACACAGAAAACACAACATTTTTTTTTTCAATTTTAAAACATAAACATGTATTTGTTAGTATATATATTTTATATCGTAAGACTATAACACTAGAAAACAATGGCATTGTCGTTATGAAATTCCATCTAATGCAGTTGTTGATGATAATTTTATTCAATGGGGGTAAAAAAAATGTTGGCTCAGTTTTAAGTGGTTATTTTCAATCAACTCCCAGTTATCTCCCATCACATGCTGTGTCCATGATGGAAATGATTCGAAACTAAACAATCGCTTATTGAGATTAATATATATTCCTACGCTGCTTTCTTGTGCTTTTTTTTTCTCTCTATCTCCAATTGGCGTCACTAACATTTCTAAAACAATAATTTCTCCCATCGGGGGTGGGGAGGGGGGGGGCTGAAGTCTCGTGGTACGCCCCAACGCTCACGGGAGTTTGTATTTTCTGTGTATGTGTACGTATTTTAAATATAGTTGACTGTCTGTGTGTTTCTATTGCATACACAACACGGATTGCTGGGTGAAATATTATCGAAGAAAAAAAAAAGTAATAAATTAGAAAATATGGATACAGTTTTGTTATAGTATTTACTTTATTTGCCCCTACCCCCTCATTTTTTTCTCGAATTAGGTCGTGGGGCCATCATTCACTTCCAGTTACAGATCCTGGACATAATTGGTATTGATATAGGAATAACTGCGTAGACAAGGGTTGGGCTACGTATGAAGCAGTTGAGAGCCACAATTCGACGTTTGTATCTGGTGGAAATACTTTTAAGGGCCGCCCCATAGTCAATTTAACAAAATTTAGTTGTTATTGTTTGTTTTTTTTTAAAAGTTAACAAAACTTTAGTTAAAAAAAAGTTAACAAATTTTTTTTTAAGTTAACAAAATTATATTTTTAAAAAGTTAACAAAATTATATTTTTAAAAAGTTAACAAAATTATATTTTTAAAAATAGTTAACAAAACTATAGTAAAATAAACTTATTTATCGGGAGCCAATCAAAACTCTTCGAATGCGGATCTAGGAGACACTTTTTTTCCCCCACCTCTGCACTGGATATTTATTATCGCCTCTGCCCGGTTGTGGGACGCCCCTTTAAGAATGAGGTGGAATCTAACATCCTATAAACCACTAATTTGACGGGGTTTTTTAGGGTGCCCTTCTTTCATCCCCCACCATTCCCGATAGTGCAATGGACATGGAGGCACCACGGGAGATAAAGCGGGGGACTAAAACCGTTGCCTTAAATATCCAACTGGTCCTCAACGGAGCTCAAACCAGGGACCTCAGGTAGAAGGATGGGTTTGTCTGAGTTTGAATTGGCTGGGCGACAGGACGCGACACGTCAGGGCCGTCTTAGCATTATGGGCTACACGGGGGGCCAAACAGGGGAGGCCACAATAGATGGTTTGTGCGTGTGCGTGTGTGTGTGTTGAAAGCGGGACATAAACCGTTATCGCAGTCTATGTGTCTTATCAAAACGTGGGGCCCTTCTAATGTGTGGGGTCTTGGGGGAGATTGCCCAAGTTCTCACAAATACCCCCCTTTCCCCAGAGGCCGATAGTGAGCCAAACTTACAATAAAGCCGAACAGAAATAAAATGTCTATTCAATAGGGGGTCACTATCGCCGCAGGCTGTAGGCGAGTGCCGCAGGCTGTTAAGTCGACCCCGATTTATGTAAGACAACTACACAAAAAAACACATAAAAAGCACACAAAAAAACACACAAAAACATAAAGCCTTTTTTTTTTAATTTCGGATTGGACAATCTCAACTACCTCTCGACAAAATGGATTTCTAATCTTCAGCGTGTGAGATAATTATACAGCAGATGGCGGGATTATTTCATAAGTTTTCGTTAATTCATTCCCTCTTTGTGAAAAATCAACTTCTTTACGTGAAAAACAAAGCTCGTTTTGACATTAATAGCATGGAATCTAATATGAGGAAGAGCTCACAAAAAAAAAAACGATATTGATCAATGATGAATGTACTTGTTTCCGCTCACCAATAAACTTAAGATATGTGTCAGTGAGTGGGACAGTCACCCAGTAAACTAATTCGTATAATAGACAAAGATTGTTAACAAATTGTTAGCTAAAGCAGAGGCGTAACTATGGAGGGGAGGGGGTCCAAATTCAAAAGTCCACCCGGACCCCGGCTTGATGGGGGGGGGGGGTTCAAAATATTTTTTACATTAAATATTTACAATTACCTCATTTCATGATGTTGAATGTCAAAATGCAGGGGCCCCTAAAGAGGCCAAGCCCCCCCCCTTCGGAGCCCCTAAAACCCTAGGTTCGGCACTGGTCTTGGATGCATTCAGTCGGAGTGTTATTTTAAAATGTATGAATGTACACGCCCGGGTGTAAGTACACACACACAAATGGCAGCCTTCGATTTATCGATTCAGATCAACAATCCACATTTACTTTCCATTTGATAAATATATATTGATTGATTGATTGATTGATTGATTGATCAATTACGTGTATGTAGATAGGTAGATAGATATATTGATTGATTGTGTAGATAAATAGGTGGATTGCTTACCGTTAGAAAGATAGATAGATTTATTGATTTTATATTGATTGATTGATTGATTATATGTGGATATATTAATTGATGATATTGATCGATTATATGTGGATAGATTAATTGATGATATTGATTGATTATATGTGGATAGATTAATTGATGATATTCATTGATTATATGTGGATAGATTAATTGATGATACTGATTGATTATATGTGGATAGATTAATTGATGATATTGATTGATTATATGTGGATAGATTAATTGATGATATTAATTGATTATATGTGAATAGATTAGTTGATGATATTGATCGATTATATGTTGATAGATTAATTGATGATATTGATTGATTATATGTGGATAGATTAATTGATGATATTGATCGATTATATGTGGATAGATTAATAACTGATATTGATTGATAAAATGTGGATAGATTAATTGATTATATTGATTGATTATATGTGGATATATTAATTGATGATATTGATCGATTATATGTGGATAGATTAATAATTGATATTGATTGATAAAATGTGGATATATTAATTGATGATATTGATTGATTATATGTGGATTGATTTAATTGATTGATTTTGATTGATTTATTAATGTATTTGTTTATTGATAGATTGATACACACTAGTTGGTGCTGTATAACCTTTCCTCGTAGAATGACTTGGTAAAGACACCACCAAATGGTGGGCGGGGCTATAGAACACCCCAGTTTTTCTGACACAATAACCTATATATATATCCAAATTGACACCGGAAGCTGCAAGGACTGCCCCCTCGCCCCCCTCCCCCCCCCCAATCCGTTCAATACGAAAGCTAAGAAATTTACGAATGTCATGGAACAAATACTGTAAATAGCTCTAGTCCCACCCTAGCATAATTATACCAAATTGCACCGTGTCACGAACAGAGAGACGCACCATCAATAATTGACATCTTCGCAAAATGTCAGTACATGTACTATGAATAAAGGCTTCAGTGGTGACAGAGAAATCTCGCATTGTTTCGATGGCATAATTATTTTTTTTTTGATATTTAAAAATGCACGTTTCTAGTGTTGGTTGGCATAGGCCCCCCCTAACGTCTACAAAGTCTCTGGCCAGGGCCCCCTAACATCTACAAAGTCTCTGCCCAGGGCCCCCTAACGTCTACAAAGTCTCTGGCCAGGGCCCCCTAACATCTACAAAGTCTCTGCCCAGGGCACCCCCTAATATGGGCGCCGCCCATGAGGCAGTCAGTATAATCTACCTTACCTTCAGTTATACTCTGTGACACATAGTTTTGTTTGCCTTTAAAATTGTACGTTGTGTCCGTCATTCAGGTGGACGCCCTGGTCAGGTTGGTCTCTGAGTTCGGCTGGACCTACATCTCCGCCGTGTACGTGGAGGGGATATTTGGGGAGAAAGCTTTTCAGGTGAGACCCCTCCCCCCCCCACCCCTCAGTTTTTATTTCATTAATTTATACCGCTGAAAATGTTGGACTCCACTACGTATTAATGTCGTTTTGGTAAAAGTGATCCTGGAATTGAATTCAATATTGCAAATTTTTCACACACACACACACACACACACATTTATTACTTATTTATTATATATATATATATTATTTATTTATTAAGAGAGAGAAAGGCATAGAACGACATATAATTGAAAAGGAAAAATACAGATAGATAGATAGAGAGCGGGAGAGAGAGAGAGTCATTGAATATGCTTGGTCAATAATTATTCTATAAATACAAATAAATCACCACTAATTGGTATGATCTATGGAAGAGCGGGTACAACAGAGAGGGGAAGGGTAGAGAGAGAGAGAGGGGGAAGGGGAATAAAGTGTGTGTGTGTGTGTATATGTGTGTGTGTATGTCTGTGTGTGTATGTGTGTGTGTATGTGTGTGTATGTGTATGTGTGTGTGTATGTGTGTGTGTTGGAGATAGAAATATTTGTACTAAAAAAAAACTTCGTGACAGTCTAATTTAAAAAAGGAAAATCCCCCACAATGCCACGTCATCTACTGTAATCTTCATATTTATCAGTCACTGAGGTCAAAGTTGACAGCACTGAACGGTGTCTGCATTGCCACGTCACATATCATCTACCAGAGTTTCACTACCACAGACTACGAAAGGATCTTGAAGGTACATTGTTGACATTGTCTCTGTTTGTTGATTTCATTCATTTATTTTTAAACCGCACACGTGCATACGAGCACTGAGCCGAACCAAGGGGCTAGGCACAGAAGAACATTTTTGGTCCAATAAAAGTACAGAGATAGCTAAAAGACATACAATATATTACATAATGTGTAAAAAAAAGTAAAGTTCCCTTAGCCCTAATGGGCCATCGGGGCAGATGAAGTGTAGAATTCATGTTACTATAACCTCGGAATATAAAGGGATTTTGTGGTTAGCACAACGCCCAGCCGCCTTTACTTCCCCAACTTAAGTCAGGTACCCATTTTAGAGCTGGGTGGACTTGTGGCACGACTTTGAAACACATTTCACCTGGAAAAATTTTCATGGCTCTCACCCAGGACTCTCAGCTTGACAGTCGAGTATCTACACCACTCGGCCACCCGTCCCACACATATGTACATACATGATATATAGTCGGTGTTTTGCGGGGGGAAGGAGGGACATTCCGCATTAGGGCACTCGCCATGTGCCTCCTCCCGGGCCCTCCCCCTCACCGTTTAATCCGCCTCTGTATGAGTAACATAAGTCCGGACGTATATTGGTGAGCCTTGATACACAACGCTTACAGTTCTATCAGTGAAATTTTAACCAAACATAAATAAATAAAACAGTAAAAGAAGGGAAGATTAATTATAATACAAAACTTTTAATGGATTGACAACGTTTGTCTAAATTTGAATGACGATAATTACATAAACAAAATAAACAATGGGATAGTCTAAATGTCAAAAAAAAAGCTAAAAATCCCTATCAAGAGTGGCTGATTTTGCACCCCACGGTGCAACGCTTTATTGTGCGCCACCCAAGCCCTATCTAGCCTGGTATACATTTTTATACAACAGTACTATAATATATAATAATTCTTTAACAATATAAACGAATATTTTATTTAGGTTAAATAGCAAATTTACTACGTAAACGTTTCAATTAATATACTACCTGACAATGATCTATAATACTCTACACATACGGATAGTCATGACACACGAGCATTATGGGTCCCGTCCCCCGGCTAACTAGTGAGTTGTCAATGGTTAACTAAGAATGGACCAAGGGACGGCCTTGCAAGGCACCCTTTAAAATTTGGGTGAGAGGGTCCTCCATGAAGCCCCTGCGATAAGACGACCCTAATAAATTAAAAAAAAAACAAAATAACTAATCAATATACGCCAGGTGTTTTTCACAATTTAAGGATCTGTGGGATCACAGGAATGCCCGAGTCGTTGTGGCCTTCACCGACCCTGACATAAACCTGAACCTCCTGAGGGCCAGCAACAAGCAAGGGACAGGGGGGTATTTCCTCTGGCTGGCTAACGACGGCTGGAGAATGTCGGTTGACTCCATGAACGATAAGGTAAAAACCAAAATCCAACATTTTAGAGTTTTGAATGTTAACGGCCACATCACTAATTATGTTATACTTGGCTGTACCCTGCAATACCTTTCCAATAAGATGATATTGTATTGCTAGCTGTACCCTGCAATACCTTTCCATAGAGTTATATCCCCCTTAGGATTGATCGGTAGGCTAAGGTTATTTTTTTGGTTTCGGGTAGATCAGATTTTTTATGAATGTATTTTAAACTGGAATACTATTGTATTAATTCTTTACTTTCGATTTAACGCAGAGCCCAAATCGCTTATATATATATATTATGTTTAACGCTGTTTCGTTCAGCCGTCATGTCGTGTATATTAACACCCTCCCTGCTCGTTACTACGGTCATGGCTATAATTAATGTTTTTATTATTATTATTAATATTATTTTGTTGACTTCAGGAGCTGATCAAGTCACTGGCTGGCAGTCTAGTTGTGGGCTATGAGTCGCTGATGTCTAGTGAATACAACGACCACGTTAAGGGGATGAACCCGAGGAGCAACCACAACCCTTGGTTCAGAAAGTATATTATAATACATACATGTATTTATGTTTATAACAGTATGAGCACGCGAGAGGTTGTGTGATCTTAGAAGTGTGTGAGCACGCGAGAGGTTGTGTGTATATATTAGAAGTGCGTGAGCACGCGGAAGATTGTGTGTACATCTTAGAAGTGTGTGAGCACGCAAGCGGGTATTTAAAGAGTTAGAATAACATTTTTCAAAGATTAAATTTAGTCAAATATTAAACTTTCCATCCTGTTTT
Source organism: Bulinus truncatus (assembly GCA_021962125.1). Classification (NCBI taxonomy): domain Eukaryota; kingdom Metazoa; phylum Mollusca; class Gastropoda; family Planorbidae; genus Bulinus; species Bulinus truncatus. The sequence continues at coordinate 772,162 of JAGDYQ010000243.1, forward strand.
CTATGGCCTACTTTTTTTTTTAAATAATACTTTTTAGAGCATCCGTCCAGCGCCGTCCCCTTCATTTTTTTTAAGTAAAAACGTTGTGGCTGTCACTTGCAAGTATTGGGCACTTAATAGTATTTATAACAACAGCCAACATAAATCATTTAGCCCTGAGCTCTGACGAGTCAACATACACCATTTAGCCCCGGGCCCCAGACACGCCAACACAAATAATTTTAGCACCGGGCCCCAGACAAGCCAACATAAATAATTTTAGCACCGGGCCCCAGACACGCCAACATAAATAATTTTAGCACCGGGCCCCAGACACGCCAACATAAATAATTTTAGCACCGGACCCCAGACACGCTAACATAATTAGTTTAGCACCGGGCCCCAGACACGCCAACATAAATAATTTTAGCACCGGGCCCAAGACACGCCAACATAAATAATTTTAGCACCGGGCCGCAGACACGCCAACATAAATAATTTTAGCCCCGGGCCCCAGACAAGCCAACATAAATAATTTTGCACCGGGCCCCAGACACGCCAACATAAATAATTTTAGCGCTGTGCCCCAGACTGGTGCTCATATTGCCCTTAACAGCGGGGCCCTATGAAGTCACATTGTTTGTTTGCCTTCCTATAAAAGCGACTCTGATTTGTATACCTTTAAGTCGAGTTTATTTAGTGTAAATATTAAATTTTGATAAACGAGTTGAAACGCATTTGGTCCAATGTTGATTTTTAAATAGGAAAAAAAAAAGGAACTGTTATCAGAATTTGTACGATTTAGAAATCGAACGACTTTCCGGAACGGATCATTCAGAATTAAGGTATCACTGTATAAGGAAGGAAGGAAAGGGGGGAGTAAAAATAAAAAGTTTTAGACTGTGGTCGCGGTGGTATGTCCTGTATTCCGTTTTATATGATGTCTTTACCCTGCGTAAAAATGAAAACAAAAAAACCAATAGCGTTCTTTAATGAACTAAACTATTTTGGATACAGATTCTGGAGTGAGATTTTCCAGTGCTCACCGGATGACACGTCCTGCGTGAATGACCACCACGCCACCCAGCTGCCAGGTTGGAGCGGGCACTCGTACACCCTGTACGCCTATGACGCGGTGCTGGCCTACGCTTACGCTATCGAGGCCATCGTGAGACGGAAATGCCCGAACAAAGTCGGACGTGACGTCAGGGAATGCATCACTGGTCCGGAAACGTTGAAGGTAATGTTTACGTTCAACAAACAAAGCATTGGATATCAGCTTTTATAGTATTGCCCAGGGTGGTGCACCATTCACGGGCCAGAAAATACTCAGTTGTGTCCCCGGCTGAGGGCAAAGTAAAGTGCCGACAGGAGCGGACCACTCCACTGCACCTGCCCACCCCCTTCCTAGTTGTGCGGCTGTTAACATAGGCTTCATGTTTGTTTATTTGTTTTTTCGTCTTGTTTTAGATGCATCACTTTGTTTTATTATCAACAGGCTTTGAAAAATGTTTCATTCTATGGAGACACAGGCCTGGTTGAGTTTGAAAACGGAAGTGTGTTGGCCAGATTTCTTGTAGAGCAAGTAAGTAACCCAATAACACAACTGTGTCCAAGTTGCTGTTCTTGATTCATTTAATCATTTTTTTTTTAATTTTTCAAAAGAAATCTAAGTCCGTTGACTACTAACTCCATCGGCTACTTAGTCCATTGACTACTTAGTTCATTGACTATGATGTTATTCTTTATACTGCTTCATACTATATGACCATCTGGAGTAGCTGCCCTTATTGACCTCATCCCTGTACTAAACTGTCCATCAATGGACAGAACCGTTCATATAGACAACAGGGAAACTGCTTTGGGCTTCCACTGCCAATGGGGTCCCTTCCACGAATAATTTCTATTGAATATGGTGCTAAGAATGCCCTAACAGTTTTTTCTGACGATGGTCTCCCAAATATCTTTAAAAGCCCATGCCCAAAGAACGCATGTGATCAATTGATTAGGATCTAATGCAAACGTGTAGTAAATCTTTTTATTTTAATTTTTAAAAAAATTTAATTTCAGTTTATTCCCAACTCAAATTTGACCAGTATGGACATTGTCCCTGTGGCTACTTACGATCCGCGGAATGCGGTGCTGAAATTTCTTCAAAAAATTTCCTTTGATTGCTTGTCCAGTGAGGGTGATTTTCGGTCCGAATGCAGCAAGCCCTGTGGCGTAGGTAAGCTGAATCCACGACAGCCCTGTGTCAAGTGATTTGACCTTAGGGGACACATGAACATGCTGGATAGAGGGGGAGATAAGTCTGGCTAATAGCCCAACATCAAGGGCAATAAATAATAGCAGGGATTGTTGATAGGATAAATACAATATTTCTCATAATAGCAGGGATTGTTGATAGGATAAATACAATATTTCTCATAATAGCAGGGATTGTTGATAGGATAAATACAATATTTCTCATAATAGCAGGGATTGTTGATAGGATAAATACAATATTTCTCATAATAGCAGGGATTGTTGATAGGATAAATACAATATTTCTCATAATCTTCTAGGTGTGTGGGTTTCTCCAGTCAAATTGATCTTTCTAAGAACGTTCCCTCTAATTCTATGAACGGCTGTGGGCGGCATTTAATACTGATTGTGGGCGGCATTGAATACTGATTGTGGGCGGCATTTAATACTGATTGTGGGCGGCATTTAATACTGATTTTGGGCGGCATTCAATACTGATTGTGGGCGGCATTCAATACTGATTGTGGGCGGCATTTAATACTGATATTGTGGGCGGCATTCAATACTGATTGTGGGCGGCATTTAATACTGGTTGAGGGCGTCAGCTAATACTGGTCGAGGGCGTCAGCTAATACTGGTTGAGGGCGTCAGCTAATACTGGTTGAGGGCGTCAGCTAATACTGGTTGAGGGCGTCAGCTAATACTGGTTGAGGGCGTCAGCTAATACTGGTTAAGGGCGTCAGCTAATACTTGTTTAGGGCGTCAGCTAATAGGGCTGTTCGCAACATAACGGTTCATAGGCCGAATTATTTCAGCATTTGTGTGTTCGGCTGCGCAACACGATCAGTTGTGTACGCGCGCACAAGCAACATGTAGGGAACACTGAGCACTGAATACATCTTATCAATTATCTTATTGCATAGATATTTTTAGTGTATCTAATTCACCCAATGGATGCTCGACATTTAAAGGTTATATAATTCTAAACAAAAAACTAATACACACACACACACACACACACACACACAACACTTCAAAGACCCTGTGATCTTAGCTTTTAGCGTATATATTGTTTGGTCTAATGAGTAAAGGAGCTAAACTTTTTTGTTAGGTTTGTTTTACCTTTCTCTGAGAACACATGGGTCTTCATCCCCATCCCCCCCTCACCCATCTTTCCCCCCCCCCGCCCCAACATAAAACAACCTGATTACATGACGTCACATTCACGTGACATTACTGAGGTCACCGCAATGTTGATGTCATTATGACATTGTCAGACTACTGTGACATTTACTTACAAAAATCATCATATTGATTTATTTATATGTATATACTTAGTCTTCTACGACAGTGATTCTCACATAGTTTGTTTGTTGTGTTTCCGCAGCCCACCTGCAAAGAAATAAACTACAAAAAAAAGAGTATTAAAAAAAACTTTTTTTTTATTTATCTACGTTTTCATTCCGATGTAATTGAATCTTAAGATGATGCGAACTATTTATAGGAATTTAGATGACTAAAAAAATTAAACCGTAGGCGACAATCACTGATACCATATCTACTAATATCTATCTACTATCTATCAATATATACATCCATCTATCCATCATCCATCCATCCGTCCATTCGCCCGCCTGTCTGCAAATGACATCATATATTATGTTATTGGAAAATAGTTGTTTATATTTGCATGGTCTAATGAATGACGTCGCGGCTCGGAAAGGCCTGTATGTGGGGAGGGGGGTGGAGAGAAGGGGGTTGGTGACGGTGTCACGTGCTAATTGTTGATAAACAGAACTGACCTAACGCGAAACTTCTACATGGGGAGGAGGGATCTGCCTTCATAGTCATTTTTCTCTCCCCCCCCCCCGGGGGGCACCATAATAATTGTCCCATTGCCCCAATTGCCAGTATGAGTATCACCATCGAAATAGCCTCTATAGTCTTGCCCCACCCCATAGCCGTTGCCTCCATAACCATTGCCTCCATAACCGTTGCCTCCATAACCGTTGCCTCCATACCTATTGCCTCCATACCTATTGCCTCCATACCTATTGCCTCCATAGCCATTGCCTCCATAACCATTGCCTCCATAACCGTTGCCTCCATAGCCATTGCCTCCATAACCGTTGCCTCCATAACCATTGCCTCCATAGCCATTGCCTCCATAACCGTTGCCTCCATAACCATTGCCTCCATAACCGTTGCCTCCATAGCCATTGCCTCCATAACCATTGCCTCCATAGCCATTGCCTCCATAACCGTTGCCTCCATAACCGTTGCCTCCATAACCATTGCCTCCATAGTCTTCCCCCCTACCCTATCAGTGCCTCCATAGCTATTGCACACTTTACAAAAAAAAAAGAAAGAGACAATAGAAAAGCTCCCCCCCCCCATCACAAGGACTTAAAGTATTCATAAACCAACCTATATTAGTTCATGTGACATCACCGTAAAGATTTTATTTCAAATAATAGTAATTTCATTCCAATGGGATAAGTAAGCCCCAAGTTCTCAATTTACCCCTTTTTTTTCAACGTTTGTGTAGGTGAGTACATCGTCAAGAAAGAACAGATATGTTGCTGGGACTGTCGTCGATGTCGGAACAACGAGATTCTGGTCAAGGATAAAACGGACTGCGACCCTTGTCCACACTTTACTTGGCCCGATGTTACGGTAAGACAGAGTCCCCCCACATTGTTCAATGTCATACTATGTACTGGCTATCTCTATACTATGTACTGGCTATCTCTATACTATGTACTGGCTATCTCTGTACTATGTGCTGGCTATCTCTCTACTATGTGCTGGCTATCTCTGTATTGCACTTTCGATTTTCTCGTGTAAAGTGTTTATCAGTCATTCTTGTGTATTAGGTGGCCCTTGTCAGAGACTTCTTGAGGTATATGGGGGCCCTTATCAGATACTTCTTCAGGTATATGGGGGCCTTTGTCATAGACATCTTTAAGTGTCTGGGGGCCCTTGTCGGAGACTTCTTTAAGTGTCTGGGGGCCCTTATCAGAGACGTCTTTAAATATCTGGGGGCCCTTATCAGAGACTTCTTTAAGTGTCTGGGGGCCCTTATCAGAAACTTCTTTAAATATCTGGGGGCCCCTTTTCAGAGACTTCTTTAGGTGTCTGGGGTCTCTAAGCAGAAACTTCCAAAAATATCCAGAAGCCCTAGGCAGACAGTTCCATGGATGTGTGTAGGCCTAGCCCTTATATTTTCATATTTAATTAGACATTAATATTGTAAAAGGCCCTCTTTTTTTCAATAACTTCCTAAAGCTGCCTATCTATTTAAACAGCTCTGGTGTTTATAACAGCAGGTAGTTTGGAACTGTAACTTGGGTTGCATCTATTGAAGTGCGCCCCCCCCCCTGAAAGTGTACCCGGATCCAGGATGATATGAGCCTATTTTAAAACTGTTTGTTTGTTTAGTTTTTTTTTTAATATATTTTGAGTATTCTAGTATTGATTGTTTAATAAACAATATAACTGATTGTTTAATCAAGAAACCGTAAGTCGAGGACAGTGTTATAATATATATATGCGATATTTCCTATATTCCTAATTCCGATGAAACAGCTTATTAATACTAAAATTCCACTTATTTTTATTTGAAACCTTAGCCATTCCTATGTCAAAGTGGTTTTCCTATCTTCCGAGAGATTTTGGCCTATATGAAGCAGTGGGACATTCCTTAAGCGGCCGCACATCCCAACTCACACACACACACACATGCATACACACATACATTCAATATAACAATTATCAATCAATCACCAACCTTGAGTCCAGACTTTCCAAATAATCGAATCCTCTACTATGGGCCTCCTCATAATTCAATAACTCATAATGTATCGATTTTTCTGCCTTACTAAAGAAAAATAAAAAACTGCGGATCTAATAAGATGTAAACACAAAAAAATACGAAACGGGAAGGGAGTTAATATATATATAAAGATTATATGTACATGTATTAAAATAGATATGGGCCTACAAACATACACAGGGCTAGCTAGAGAAATTCAGGGGGCCCTCTACAACAAAGCCCTGTGAGCTCCTGTAATGAAAAAACAAAAACAAATTGCGTCTATAATGGTTTTTAAATGGCACTCGGCGGGCATGATGGGCCCCCCTTACATTCGGGCATGATGGGCCCCCTTAAATATGTGCCAGAAGCCATTGTCCATAAAAGCCCCAGTTGGGTACAGTAACGTGTTATTAAGAAAATAAACTTAGCATTTGATGAGTGGGTGTGTGATCAGAGGGCCCCCAGTCGGCAGAAATTTTCAAGGGCCCAATATTGGCCGGTGGCCCCCTGAAATTTGTGTCACATGATGAATACACCGTCTAGACTCCTCCATCCTCTCATGCCTGCAGTATACATGTGTGTGTTTGTGTGTATAGTGTGTGGTGTGAGTGTGTATTGTGAGGTGTGTATGTAGTGTGTGTGTGTGTGTGGTGTGTGTGTGTAGTGTGTGTGTGTAGTGTGCGTTTGTAAGACAAAGAAATCTAACCTCAATATACCTATAACAATTCGTTTTGCTTAATTAAGGGCTGTTGAACTATAATTGAGCCTACATTAATTTCACTTTCGAAACGCTGTCCAGACAAATCTGACCACGTGTCGCAACATAACCCCGGACTACCCGGACATCAAGGAACCGTTAGTAGTTCTCTGTCTGACCTCGTCCATCATAGGGCTGACCAGCGTTGCCATGGTGACCTCCACCTACGTCAGACACAGGAATGCTCGCGTCATCAAAGCTACCAGCACGGAGTTGAGTTATCTGCAGCTGTTTGCTATTCATACGGGTGAGTACGCGATTTTTTTATTTGCTGGAATTAGTGCATTATGATAATAGAATAACAGGTCGTTTGTTGGATTAAAAAGACATGCTAAAGCTAAACAGGTGGGACTGAGAGTGAGAATTTAGTTATGTCGAAAAATAGAAAGGCTGGAGTGACAGTTTAATGAACAAGCAAACAAAAAGACATACATAGCCATAGGCCCAAAAGGACAGTCAGATTGAAAGATGAATAAATAAGTATTATATTGACAGACAGTCAGGTAGGTAGGCAGATATTGCCAAACAAAATTCAGATACTAAAGTTTTGCCGAGTTTGTATGGCAGCTCTGTTAGCAGTTTAATTCAAGTCGTTTCGGTAACACTGTGTATTAAAATTATGTGTCTATTAAACAGGTTTCTTGACCGTACCAGTGCTGAATGTTAAACCCACTGACGTTCTGTGCGTCACCTCTTTCTTCATGTATTGTCTGAGCTTCACCTGGTTGTACGCACCACTTCTAGTCAAGGTAACAACCTTGATAAAAACTTGTAAATAAAAAAATCTTTATAAAACATCAGAACGAATATTAAGCTACCGATAACCCATTTGTGTGTGTGTGTGTGTGGTGGGGGGGTTGAAGTTTCTGTAAGATTGAGATGTTTATCTCTTAGATTGTATAAACCGCTAATAGGGCTGTATTATGGTGCTCTTCTTTCATTAACACCATAGACAATAGTGCGATGGCCATGGAGGCACCACGGGAGATTTAGGTAGGTCAGAGACGTAGCGAGCGGTGGGCATCATGCCCCGGGCGCTACTCACAAACGGGCGCCAAATGGTATAGTGTACATATAATATTATATGGTTTTCGAATGGGGGGGCGCTAAAAAGGTATTAAAATGGTATTGTGCCCAGGGCATGAATTAAGCTCGGTACGGCTCTGAGGGAGGTCGGTGACTGGAAACACCGGGAGTTGAACTCGTAACCCTCAGCAGACAGATTGTGAGCTGCAGCTTGAAGATCCGGCTCTCTACCAAAGCGCCACCTAACCATTTGGTCACGTGACTCGCGTCATTGCTTCTCGCGATAATAGCTATTAATTTTGTTTGAAAGGCTCAAGTACTAATATTATATTATATGGAGGAAAAACGCAGTTTAACATAATCAAAGTTAATTAAAACTGAGGGTGGGCGGGTGATCGAGAGGTGTAGAGCGCTCGAAGGTCGACCGCAGGGGTCCCGAGTTTGAGCCTGAGTGAGAACCTTGGAATTGTTTCAGGTCCCGGTGTAAGTCCCCCTAGTCCACGCAGCTTTAAATGGATACCTGACTTTAAGTTGGGGTAGTAAAGCCGGCTGGTCGTTGTGCTAACCACACAATCCCTTCATTTGCCGAGGTTATAGAAACATTAATTCTACACTTCATCTGCCCCCGATGACCCCTTGTGGGCTTACGGGAACCTTTTTTTAAAATTAAAATTAATGAAAACTTAGTTTAGAAAAATTTTTGTTTCATTATCTAACTAAGTGATATTACGATTGTTTAATAATCAAATATATTGTTTTATAATTAATTACATGTATTACAAATTTAAAAGTATTTTTTGTATTCTATTACTCTTTAATTTAAATGTATTATTTACCTTTGATAATTTTAATTTGTTTTCGCTTGTCAAGTTGAAAAAAAAAATTAAGCAGCATTCTTCTTATATTTTACTTCCGTTTCCACTTCCTCGCCTGTCTGCTCACACTAAAAACTACCAACCCAGGCTGTTCGAATCTATCGAATATTTGAAGGTGGCAAAAGGTCAAAGTCACGTGTCAAGTTCATAAGTCCAAGGTCACAGGTCATCTTCACATCTCTACTCATCTCCGTACAGGTTGGTTGGAGTCACTTGCATGTAGCCTCACCTGCAGTGTCTAGTTTGATTGATTGCATTTCATCTGATCTACTTTCCTCCTGTCTTCCTTTCTTCTCCCCTGTCTTTCATATTATATCTTTTCTTTTCGTGTTACTCTCTCGTTATTCTTCCTTATTATCACTCACTTTTAAACTCTTCTGTCATTCTTTTCTTTTTTTTCCCCCACTTCCCAATCACATTATTTCCAATGCAACACTCATCATCTGAGAATAATCCCATTTACATTTTTCTCTCTTTATTTCCATCTTCTTTTATTCTGTTCCACATTTTCCTTCCCCCCTTAATCCAGCACTTTATCAATATGTCAATATTCGCTATACCTTTTTTTTCAACGCTCTGTCCTTCTTTCATTCCGCAATTATTCCCTTGACTCTTTCTCTCCTTCAATGTTCCATTCATACACACGCTCTCGTATCAGAAGAAAATATGCACATAACCCCACACACACACACACACAAACACACACACACACACACCGATGCTGAGTAAAATTGGGCCCCCTTTTAAAACAAAAGAGACAGGTTTAAAAAAAAATGCAAGTTGGTGCTTTTGCGGGTATTTTCGAAAGTCAGGGCCCAGCCCAAGGGCTCGCGCCAGGTTACCCGTTAATAAATCCGCCTCTGTACACACACACACACATATCACACACATATCACACACATATCACACAAAGGTATGCTAACAAAGGTATACAGTCATACGAAAAGCAATCAATCAACATAAAAATACACAAAAAAACAAAGCTTTGCAAAAACAAAGATTTAAAAAAAAAACACATTCACAAATTCAAAGTGGCCTACCCTTCACTTATTTTCAAACGCTGAAATCATTTAAAATTTTTCTTTTCACCCTCCCTAAAACAACATTGTATCAACTTCTTCAGGACCTATAGCTAATTCTGGACCTATGACTAATTCAGGACCTATATTTAGTTCTGGACCTATAACGTATTCAGGACCTATAGCTACTTCTGCACCTATGACTAATTCAGGACTTATAGCTAGTTCTGGAGCTATGACCAATTCAGGGCCTATAGCTAATCAGGAACTATGACCAATTCAGAACCTATAGCTACTTCTGGACCTATAACGTATTCAGGACATATAGCTAGTTCTGGACCTATGTCCTATTCAGAACCTATAGCTAGCACTAGACCAATGACCAATTCAGAACCTATAGCTACTTCTGGACCTATAACGTATTCAGGACATATAGCTAGTTCTGGACCTATGACTAATTCAGGACCTATAAAGGACCTTTAGCTTTTTCAAAGCATTCTATCTAATTATGCAATAGAGACCTCACACACACACCCACACTCACACACGCACATTGTTTTATTTTATTTATTTATTTAAACGTGTCATTGTATAACCAGGGCTCGATTTACCGCATGGGATGCCGGGGATATCCCCGGCACTACGAACTGCCATCCCCGGCTCTGCTTTCGCTACTATATCCCTGCCGGGGATGAAACCATATACATTTTCATTCTCCGGCACTGGTTTTTTTCTTAAATCGAGCACTGTGTATAACTAATATCAACTATCCCATCGTATAATAGCAGTTCACAATAGATACAAAGATACTCTCTGTGCGTCTCTGGCTGTCTGTTTATGTATAATAGCAGTTCACAATAGATACAAAGATACTCTCTGTGCATCGCTGGCTGTCTGTTTATGCAGTTTTTCCCTAAAATCAGGTTGCTGTCATTTTTTTTCCCCCAGGTTTTATTGTGTATCATCATGACACTGGTTTACAAGCCCAGCATTGGACTAACTCAAGTTGTCAAAACAGGTATGGTCACATGACGTCATTACTTTAAGTTACATCTAAAAATATTTCCTGTCCACCTAGATTCCATGAAATCTCTACACAAAATGGTTAATGCATTTTTTTTCAAATGTAAATTTGTTTAAGTTGAAGATTTGAGAACATTATCATTTACACTTATATTTTTTTTTATTATTAATATTTTTTGTTTACAATTCTAAAAAAGTCTATAGTTAGAAATCACCGTTGTAATTGCCCGTAAGTACGTCATGGAAAGCTATATACTTTATACTCATGTATATTGCGGTACTGAAGTATTTCATTTGATACGGTAGATACTGATGTCCAGTACGGTAGTGACCGTTAAGTACAGGGGTGACCGTTAAGTAAACATACGGGGCCATTTTTATGGATAGCAGAAGTAAAGCCACCACCCCATTGTTAATTTGGGCCCCCGTTAGAACTTTTATTTTTGCTTACAGCGGTTTTTGTTCACTATGGCCTCAATAAATACCTTCACAAAAGGCCCCAAATATACCCACACAATGGGATGTGTGTATGACAGTTATATGTGTGTGTGTGTGTGTGTGTGTGTGTGTGTGAGTTATGTGTGTGTGTGTGTGAGACCAATGTCTGTGTCGAAACCTATAAGTTGATAGTCGCTTTCGATTTGTATTTAATATTGTTGTTGTTGTTTCTTCTATTAGAGAACTACGTGGAGTTGAACTGTAACTGGACGCTCCCCGGGCTGACCTCGTTCCTGGGCTATAACCTCGTTCTGGTGTTCCTGTGCTCCGTGTTCGCTTTCAAGACCCGGAAGTTGCCAGATAATTTCAACGAGTCCAGATTCATTAGCATTAGCGTGTACACGACGCTAATTGTGTGGATGGCCTTTGTGCCCACTTACTACACAGCAGAGAGACAGGTAATATTATATATGCACGGTGAAAGGGGAGGGAATGAGGGGGAGGCGTGTCATTCAAACCACTCTCCTGGAATGTGAGACAAACTGTTTGCTATGAACGTGAAGATTATCTTTTTTTTTTAAAAAAGTCGCGTCCTTTTTTTCATAGTATGTTGGACTAGTTTGTAAATGAATTCAAAGTTTTTTAGGGAAATGTATGTATTTTTCTTTCTAGGGATTGAGACAGAATTTAGTGCGTACAAATATGAAGTCTCGTGGACATATGGACGGATAGATAGACAGGTGGGCGAATGGTGGGATGATGGACTGGAAGGCGGGCATACAGGCTAAAATGAGGACGGGCGTGGTGGAAAGACTTATGGGCAGTCGAATAGACTCTTTGACATATGGCTTGTTGGACGTGCGGTTGAATAGACACTTCGATGCGTGGATAGACGGTTTTAATGTATAGACTAGACGTAGGCAAACTACGACCGCCCGGGGCAGAGTACGTCCCATTACGATGTACGATCTATGTATGTCTAGATCGGCGGTCTCAAAGTGTGGGGGGAGCGACCAACTAGTGGGTCGTTGACGAAAATTTTTGGTGGGACGCAATAAAATTTTAGTTTATAAATAAGAGATCGATAATCTATTTCCGCGGTTCTCAAAAAGGGGTACGCATTCCCCCAAGGGGTGCGCATACCCCAAGGGGTTCGCATTCCCCCAGGGGTACGCATTCCCCCAAGGGGTTCGCATTCCCCCAAGGGGTACGCATTCCCCAAGGGGTACGCATTCCCCCAAGGGGTACGCATTCCCCCAAGGGGTACGCATTCCCCCAAGGGGTACGCATTTCCCCAAGGGGTACGAGTTAGGCTACAGAGGGGTTCACAACGACATGTCATTTTCGTTTTAAAACAACCAAGAGGTTGAAGACGGTCATCCGTTCGCTCTAAACTTTGAGGGGCTTAAGCACCTCTCGTCTATACCTTTTTTCTTTATAACATCAGTCTTTAAAATATCTGTCTATAACATCAGTCTTTAAAATATCTGTCTATAACATCAGTCTTTAAAATATCTGTCTATAACATCAGTCTTTAAAATATCTGTCTATAACATCAGTCTTTAAAATCTCTGTCTATAACATCAGTCTTTAAAATCTCTGTCTACAACATCAGTCTTTAAAATCTCTGTCTATGACAATGGTCCCCAACCTTTTTCTCATCGCGGACCCGTCGTCATTTGATAATTTCACCGCGGCCAGGGGAGGTGGAGGGGGATTTGTTGATTATTTATTTTAAAGATTATTTTGATTTACAATGCCAATGCCGCTGACAGCCGCCCAGCGCCCAGTTGACCTCTTGTCCATAGTCCGCGGGGGTTGGGGACCACTGGTCTACAACACCTGCCTTTGAGATCTATGTCTATATCACTTGCATCTATAACCATTTTTTTTTTCTATAACAACTCGGTAACCTCTGTCTGTTGTTTTGTTTCTCAACAGTATCTCAAGACTCTGCTGCTGTCTTTGTCCCTGCTGGTCAACCACGCCGTGGCAGTGGTGTTCCTGTACCTCCCCAAGATATACGCCGCTGTCAGCATGATCCCGACAACGTCCATCGCCGTCAACGGGTCTTTAGCCACCGGCGTCAGCAGGATGGACGGGCCGCCAACAGTCTCGGGACGCTTCGTGTCGTCCCGCGGCAGCGGCAGCGGCAACGGCGAACCCGTGGTCGAGGGCAAAGGTCGAACTGTGGCGGAAGCTGAGATGACTCCGGTCAATAGAACGAACTCTGACATAAATTTAAAGAGTGCGGAGATATTTTCTGTTTCAGGAGCAGACAAAATATCATCGGCGTAGCCAATATACTGTTAAGTGCCCCATTCGATTGTCACCATTTTCGAAAGAAATGCCAGTGGGTGAATATATTCGACTTTTCATCTGAAAAGCTGAAACGGTTTTGAGAACATCTAAAAGCACTATACGCGTTGTAGCGTACTTAATCAGTGAGAATCAAAATACCACGTAATGTTTTAACATACAAGATATGCCAGTGCCAGACCTAGGGATTTGGGAGCCCGGGGGGGCTTATCCTCTAAAGGGGCCCCTGCATTTTGACATTCGACATCATGACATGAGATAATATATTAATATGTTGTGCTGCTGGAGCCCGGAGGGGAGGACATTTGAATTGGGACCCCCTCCCCCCTCCCTAGTTACGCCTCTGAGATATGCTGCTTTGTTTCATCTACTCGGTTTATTATGTCATAAGAAAATAGAAGGCTTGGTCTAAATATGAGTTGGCAGATAACACACAGGAAGATCATGCCCCCCCTCCCGACAGTATTTGACAACTGTGCTCCCCGCCCCGTCTTTAACTGTCCAATCCATTTTTTTGCAGCGGATTACAAAAATTGAAGGGACACTAAAATGAGTTAAGGGCCCTTCTCGACGTGACCATGAAGGTAATGTACAACGTGACCATGAGACTGGTGGTAATGGAGGCACTGTGGTGGATTTCGTGCATCATGTAGGCAGGGCCGTTGTTATGGATAGGCAAAGTAGGCGTCTGCCTAAAGGTCCCCCCCTTCCCACTTTGAGGACATTGGTTGGAAAATTTGAGCAATTTACAGGGTCCCAGTTTAAAGTTTGGGGGTGGGGGGACAGGCTTCAGACGGGGCTCTTGTGACAGATTTTTTTTAATTATTAGGGGCCCAAGGCTGAAATCTTCTTGGCGATTTTTTTCCCTAGTGGCCCCGAAATTTACCTTTTTATTTAGGGCCACTAATATACCTTGCCTGTGGCCCTTATTAAAGTAAAAGTATCACTGACTGTCAAGAATGACATGTTTACCTACACAGAACCCCTTGCCACCCAAGAAACAGCTTTTATCGCCAGTACCTACACAGAACCAGTTGCCAACCAAGGAACAGCTTTTATCGTCAGTACCTACACAGAACCAGTTGCCAACCAAGGAACAGCTTTTATCGCCAGTACCTACACAGAACGTGTTGCCAACCAAGGAACAGCTTTTATCGCCAGTACCTACACAGAACCAGTTGCCACCCAAGGAACAGCTTTTATCGCCAGTACCTACACAGAACCAGTTGCCAACCAAGGAACAGCTTTTTATTTTGCAGCGCTTTTTACTGCATCTATACATACACCACCACGGCGCCACAGAGGATACAGTAGTTGGCGCCACTGGTGCTCCGATCCTTGCATGCACCACGTACATAGGGGGGCTTCATAAACCACCACGAATTAAAACCAAAAACACTCTCTCACGCAAAAGTTTTGACTCAATACCATTAAGTTTGTTTGTTTTTGTTTTTTTTTTTAATTTACATTAATGACCTTAATGTTTTGGTATCTATTTTATATTGACAAATGGGTAAAAATTGTGTTTGTTAATAACTGAAAATATACTGTCATGAGTGGTGAATGTCAATTAAAAAATTATTTGTAATTGTCCATGTTTGATTTTTCTACAGTCAGTCAAATATAAATTTATACGTATTTGTCCACACAAATATCTGTTTTATTGGTGTCAATAAATGAAATAAACATTATGAACATATATCGCCTAGCTGTTAATGTATTAGCATTATTACTTTTTTTTATTTCTATTTTATACTGTTCAGCGCTAATTATTTTCTTTTAATATTAAAATTGACAGGAGTTATACAAAAGATTAAGATGATATTTAACGTGTATCTTGGACTTTTAAACTGTTATGGCATGTGTTATCCATGCTAAGTATGGTTGGATGGCGGGGATTGATTGATGGACGATACTGGATAGATAGATAGATAGATAGATAGATAGATAGATAGATAGATAGATAGATAGATAGATAGATAGATAGATAGATAGATAGATAGATAGATAGATAGATAGATAGATAGATAGATAGATAGATAGATAGATAGATAGATAGATAGATAGATAGATAGATAGATAGATAGATAGATAGATAGATAGATAGATAGATAGATAGATAGATAGATAGATAGATAGATAGATAGATAGATAGAGATAGATAGATAGATAGATAGATAGATAGATAGATAGATAGATAGATAGATAGATAGATAGATAGATAGATAGATAGATAGATAGATAGATAGATAGATAGATAGATAGATAGATAGTAATTTGTTATTGCCTCTTTTTTTTTCATTGTTTGTGCTGCTATTTTTATTTATTTTATCAAGCAGCCTGAAGGTTAATCAACAATATTGTTATCCCAAGATTGAAGAGTTCTTTGCTGTGCATCTCAGATAATGGCCGCTTGTCGAACAAAAGAAAACTTACCACATACTGGTAAACATCCGATTGATGACGTAAAATAAAAGAAAACAAAAATAAAAACTTAAAAAAATACAAACAATAAAAACAAACACACAAACACTCAAACATCACACACACACACATACACACGCAAGATGTGTTTCTATGTTTAAAAATAAAATTCCAAAAAAACAACAACTCAAAACTAATTTTTTTAAAAAACAAATAATAAACTAAACAATAGACAGTGCCGAACCTAGGGATTTGGGTGCCCGAGGGGAGGCTTGGCCTCTTTCAAGGCCCCTTGCATTTTGACGTTCAACACCATGACATGAGATAATGTACTTAATATTTAATATAAAAAAAATTTTGGGGGCCCCCCTCAAACTGGGGCCGGGAGTACTTTCGAATTAGGACCCCCCTCCCCCACCCTAAGTAAGCCTCTGACAATAGGCCTACTTTTCTCTTCCTCTACTTCCTCATACATTATATATTTCTACATTTGAAACATTTTAAAATATTGATGTGGCTGTTGTTTATGTAAAACAAAAAAATAGCAGTTTGAATAATGACCAGCGAGATTAATTCTACAGCACGCTCTCATCTGTAATTGAGTCACGTGTGTGGACAAACGGCCAATCAAATTGAATCAACAGTGAAACCGGGTTGGCTGCTATATTTAGATTATTTGTCGTCATTTATTATAAAAATAAATGTATTTTTAAAAAAAAGCAATCTTTTCTAAACGGTTTTTAATAAATATAGTGGGACGGATGGTCGAGTGTTGTAGATACTCGACTGTCGACCTGAGAGTCATGGAATTTTATCCAGGTTAAATTCGGTGCAAAGTCGTCCCACATGTCCACCCAGCTTTAAATGGGTACATGACTTCTTGCAATGTCACAAAAATTTTACTTGGTCGCAATTTATATTAAAGGATTATTTTTATTCTTTTATTTTCTGATTAATTGACGGTTATTTTTAATATTGATATCTTGTTGTTCACATATGTATGTTGTATACATACTTATGTTGTACACATACGTATGTTATGTGTGAATTTCAAAGTAATTACCGCGGTAATCATTGTCTCCGCAAGCCGCTAACACTTTAACAGGATTGATTGCGGTGAGGCGTAGAGGGATTTCCTTGTACATTTTATAAATAATGTGTTAATAATGTGTTAATAGCCTTGGTGTTCAAAACACATAAAAAATGAGAATTTTGAAAAAAAAAACTGTCAAAAGATTGTTGTTTAGATTGGTTTGTTGTGACTGATTTCTATAGTAGTAAATTAACATTAAATGTTTACAAAGGATGCCAGATATTGGCAATACAAACAACAGCGCAAAGTGAACATAAGAATATAACCGAAAAGTCGGAAAAAAATCACATGATGAGTACATCTGTAAGTTAACGTTTTATAATGAGTACAGCCCATAAACTCTTTTACAACCAATCATTTCTTAAGTGTTCGAGGGAAGACATGCAGAGATTTCCAGATGCATTTGGGTGAGTAAGCGAGCGCGTGGGTGGGTAAGCGAGCACGAGGGTGGGTGTGTGAGCTAACGCGTGAGTGAATAAGTGAGCAAGCGCGTGGTTGAGTGAACAAGAACGTGGGTGAGTGAGCGAGCAAGTGGGTGAGTGAGCAAGCAAGTGGGTGAGTTAACTAGCTCGTGGGTGATTGAGCGAGCACATGGGTGAGTGATAGAGCTAGCAGTTAGGCGAGTGAGTGAGCTAGCACGTGGGTGAGTGAGTGAGCTAGCACATGGGTGAGTGAGTGAGCGAGCACGTGGGTGAGTGAGTTAGTAGAAAGGTGATTGAGTAAATCAGCAAGAACGTGGGTGAGTGAGCAAGCAAGTGGGTGAATTTGCGAGAACGTGGGTGAGTGAGCGAGCACGTGGAAGAGTGAGTGAGCTTCCTCGTGGGTGCATGAGTGAGCTATCACGTGGGTGAGTGAGCTAGCATGTGGGTGTGTGAGTGAGATAGCACATAGGTAAGTGAGTGAGCTAGCACGTGGGTGAGTGAGTGAGCTACTATGTGGGTGAGTGAGAGAGCAAGTGTGTGAGTGAACTAGTACGTTGTTAAGTGAATCAGCATTTTAATCAGCAAGAATCGTAGGTGAGTGATCAAGCACATGGGTGAGTGAGCGAGCGAGTAGATGAGTGAGCAAGCACGTGGTTGACTTTGTAAGTTGGCACGTGGTGAAAAAGCGAGTAAACCCGTGAGTTAAGGAGTGGGCAAGCACATGAGTGAGTGAGCGAACACGTGGTTGATAGAGATAGCATGTGGGTGAATGAGTGAGTTAACACGTGATTGAGTGAGTGAGCAGGCAGTGTGTGAATGAGCGAGCACGCGGTTGAGTGAGTGAGCAAACACGTGAGTGAGTGAATGGGTGAGAGAGAGAGAGCCCGCGGTCAAATGTGCTTGCACGTAGGTGAGAGAGCGAGCATGTGTGTGAGTGTGCGAGCACATAGGTGAGACTTTGAGCACATGGGTGAATGAGCATGCTTGTGGGCGCGTTAGAGAGCACGTTGATGAGTGAGCGAGCACGTTGATGAGTGAGCGAGCACGTTGATGAGTGAGCGAGCACGTTGATGAGTGAGCGAGCACGTTGATGAGTGAGCGAGCACATGGGTGAGTGACTGAGCGCGTGGGTAAGTGAGCAATACTGAGCAAGCACTATGGTGAGTTAGCGTCGCGTGGTAGATTGGGCGAGCTTGGGTGGAATGGGTCCCCAGACCATCTCCACCAAAATACTGAGAGCGCCTTATAGTCCGTAAACTACGGTAAGTGCCGATCAGGGTGTAGTGCCAGCCCCATCCCCTATACCCCACCAAGTTACGCCATCTCCCAATACCCCCCTAACCACCACCACACACACCTACCTACCTTTACTGAAAATTGTCGAGTTTTGAGTAATTTTTATTGTTTATTTTAAGTAAAAAAAAAATTTGAAAAATAGTGAAATTGAGTACACTTGAAAAATAATAATATCTGTGATAAGCTATAAATTAAAAAAAAAAATAATCATTTGAATGTGTCGTGATTGCGGGGTTGTTTTTTTTTTTCACGTTTAGAACTCTTACATGGTTTACATCTAACTGCGCATGCGTGAGCTACAAAAAAAAAAACCTAGGCCGCTATTTCATAAATTTACTGATATTTTCGGTAAAAACGCAAATCTCGCTATGTACGAACTACGAGACTGTACGAGACTGTCGTATGAATCGATTGTTTATCCATCACTGGGGACGCCACCGGCTGCAGATTCCATTCATTATCTCTTGTAGAGCGGTAAAGCAGTAAAAAATAAACATTAGATACCGAAAAAACAATTATCTTTATTAAAAATGGTATGCTATATATTCACTTTTCTGTTATATAGATTTGTGTTTGTTTTGGTTCTGAAAATATTTCATTGTCGTTGCTATCCCGTGTCCAAGTCACAGGTGTTGTATACACTGCAACAACAAAAACAAATAAATAATCAATCAATTGCTAGATAAAAACGCAGTATCCAAATCATGTTTCGAACATCTAATTTTTTTACTGTTTGTTTTTTTTTTCTTTATGCTTTACAGCTGTTCACAAAAACTGTTCATGATTAAATTAGCCAATGTTTTGATTAAATAAAAATATTATATTAATATTTATCCTTCTATTTTTTCAATAATAAAATATAAATGTGGAATATTATAATAAGTTAGAATTATTTCCTCCAGGTAATTAAGATAGCTCAATTTAATTTTTGTTCAAATTGTAACACTTTGTTAATTGAATTTGTTTGGATTTTTTTTTTTTTTTGCAAATGATTTTCATTTTAAATATAATTAATGAATTGAAATACATTTAAACGTGAATATATAACAAAATTGTTTAAATTTCATTGAACAGCAAATAAAAAAAGTCTGATTGACATGATTAAGTGTACATTTTGAATTTTCTTTTATTTTATTAGTACACTTTTTTGTCTGTATCATATACGTTTGCTGCAGTAGGTTTATAAAATTGTACACTTTGGACAATAATACATTTGATATTTACTCAAAGCATTTAACTATCTTTTTTTATATTTTTATAGTCTTACTACTGAACCTGATTTGTTAGGCTGTAGCGTATAAGAAGAAAATGTCTGGATTTAACACTTCCACTCGAAAAGAGGATCTTTCTGTGAGGTTACGAGCACAGTAAGTGTAATCATAATAAGGCTTACAATACTTTTCAATATACTTTTTTCTTATTCATCAAAATGGCATAGATTTTTAACAAATGGTTTATGTATGCCATGCCATTTTTCATGTGATATACTCTTTAGAAACTTTTTTGTTAGCCTGAATCGCAGGCGAAACATTTATTAGCTCACTTCATGGATTGTTTTGTTTTTAAACAGGACAGAATTCTTGTAAGTAATTCCATGCATGCTTGCTGTAAAACTGATTCTTGGCCTTTTATATGCTGCATGTATATAGTTGTAGCACTATGATTAAATAAGTGAATTTGTTTTTTATATTTTACCACTAAATATACTGTAGAGCAAGAAGATTTATTTTTTCTGTATTTTTGTTTATAAATTTTAACAAGAGAGGCTAGATTTCATATTTATAGTAAAATGACTTAAGCCAAAACTATTCCATGAATTTTCTATATTCATTTTTTGTTTTGATTTTTTTTAATGCACTAGCCGTTAAACAAAAAGATTAAAAGTTCATCAGTTTGTTTTCTTGATGCCTGCCTATACAAAGAACATTTATTACCTTAGATTGTTTTTGTTTTGCACAGAGATTATGTATAACTTACATGTATCGTTTTATATTTGTGAATAGATCACCATCACGTTCTTGTCATATTTTTTTCATGAAATATAAAGTATCCGTAATCATTCAATTATACTCTAGAAAAAGAGGTTTTCTAGTAAGCTATGCAACTAGCTCTATCATTAAAAGAAAAACAATTTTGTAGCTGTAATGTTATCAATAATAATTTTGAAAAATGAAAACATAAAGATTTTTTCAAAGTTTGGCCCATTATGAAGTGTTAATCTGTACATACTGTCATATAATGATTGTACATTAGTTTAATATTCAGTTTCGGTATTCAGTTTATAGAAGACTTTTGATCATAAGAATGAGAATTTAACCACATTTCAAATATGTTGTTTTCTTGCATCAACTTATAAAAAGGTTTTTAAAAAAATGTGATGTTGAAATAGACATTTAGGGTTAGGTTTTTTAACTACTCACTATCACTGTTAGTATTTAGAACTAGTGACAGAACAATTGAAAGTTTAATCTTTTCCTTGTTTTTTATCTTCAGTAATATGAAGCAGGCTCGAGACCAAACAAAGCGTCTAGAGGAAGACAACAAAAAAATGGAAGAGCGTCTCCGTGAACTTAAGACTGCAATGAACAGAGAAAAAGAAGATAGAGAGTATGTTTATACAAATCTTTTATTGTAAAACTCTTTCTTAATATAGAGTATAGCATATATAGCTTTAGAAAATTCTATTGTTTTTTATGAAAATAGCATAAAAAATTTTTTTAATTCTGCATAATTGAAAAAATTTTAAAAATTAAAAGAACTTTTATTAAAATGTATTTAAAAAGTACAAAAAAATAAAAGAGTAAGCACCAGATTGTATCTCTTGTATTAGAAAAAAAGGTGGTGGATTCTGGGGTCGAGGTCAGACAAAAGTGGGATCCTTAACAGGTTATGCATCAGACGTGCTTCAATCAAGTCAAGATAAAACTCCTCAAAATGTGAAAAAAAAGAAAATTAAAGTACTGCAGGATGAACCGTTAGGTAAAAATTATAAACGCTCTTAATAAATTTTTTTCTATTGTTTAGAAGAAATTTTTTTTTTTAATTTGAATTCACAGGCTAAAAAATAATCTTCTTTCAGCATACATTTCATTTTTATGATTGAATTTAAAAGGCAATTTATTGAAATCAAAGCTTACTTTTTATTACTGTTTTCCATTATTTTTTTTTGTATAGATGTTCCAAAACGAAGCAACCAACCTGGTACAATAAAAAATATTGCCCAGAGAAAGCTACCAACTGGTGTAGCCTCTTGGTCAGACAAACTCAGAGGTGGTCCCAAATGTGGCCAATGTGAAGATAGAACTGCTACCTTGGTAAGTTTAAATTTTAATGTGTTATGCTAATTAAAATAACATTGAGAAATACATCTTAAAGTTTTTTATTATTTTGTTAGTTAATGAAAAGGATATGATTAAAATATTGTTAATTAAACATTTATGAAAAGCATTATGTATGTTCAAATTTATTTAATTTACAGCATTTTAACAAACACTTTTTTTAATGTTGTTTTTTTTCATTAGACTTGTGTCCAGTGTTCAGAGATTTTCTGTTTTGGATGTTTCTCTGCATTTCATTTAAAAGGAGCTCTCAAACAACACCGAAGTGTGCCTCTCGGTGTAAGTATTAACTGAAATTTTGCATTGTTTAAATTATGCGCTCACTGAATAAATTAAATTAGCAGTTTAAGAAATAATGTTTATGAATTACAAATGAACTTTAAATATCATATCAAAGTCGAGATTTTTGTTTTTACTGTTTTGTTTCAATGCAGGAAATTTTTCTTTTTAAAAGGTTCTTTTGTCATTATAAAAAAAAATCGGAGGTTTGGAGGGGGGGTAGATATTTAGGAAGAGACATTTTTATAAAATTTGTCATTCATCCTGTCTTGATAGAAAGACAAAATTAAATGTTTCTGTAATCTTTGCTTAGACAGTGTCTGTCTGAACTGTCACATGATATTAACTTACCAAAGTAGTGAATTAAAGATTGTTATGTTATTTTGTGTTCATCCTGTGATTATCTTTTTATTCCAAGGCTACTGAGTCACGAGTCTGCATGTCTCCAAGAACAATCGCTGACTCCTATTCCTCACAGTAAGCTGTTACATGCTAATCTTTAAAGCTGTTAATATGTTTATTCTTACATAATAATGCAAGACAAATAATACTTTTAAAAGATGGTTTGCTTTGTCATTTTTTATATTTTTTGATATGCATAGTGAAATATAGCCTTTAAATCACAACTGAATGAATAAATAAGCAGCACTTGATCTTGATTTGATTTTAAATTATCTTACTTTAATACTGAACCATGTTTATCAATGCCAAAATTTGAATCTGCTTTTTAATTACTATGAATGTGTCAGTAAAGGAAAAAAAATGCATTTATAAAGAAATTTGAAATTAAGAGAGAAATTTCTCAGGTGTGATAGTAAAGTGACATCAATTTCATTTTAATTTTACAGAGACTCAGTTAAATAGTTTCAAAAATTTGAATGTGAACTTGTCTCTCTGGACAAAAAAAAAACACAACTAACTGATGGAATATAGGACAGACCTCAGCTCATGTGGTTTACTTTATTTTCTTTTTAATTTTGCAAATTCAAAGTTTATGTTCAAAAAGAAATTCCTTTTGCTTTTGATTTTTTCATTTTGTTGAAGTGGTGACAGTCAAGCCAGTGGTTCCATTCCAATAAATTCAGTAAGTTTGTTTCTCCTCACTGGTTTGTTTTATTAAGATTTTCGACATAGTTTTTTTTTTCAAAACTTCAATCGAAAAACATTTTGATTTCTTTTCCCTTCTTTGCTTTTTGTATTCATATTTAAAAATTTGTATCAATATTTATAACATGTGAGCAACATAATTTGGTTTTACATTAAAAATCAATATAAATTGTTATAACGTTTTATTTAAGTATCTTCATTAACATAATTTATTAATGATCAATATCTATTTGAAAATTAAGTCTGAAACAGAGATTTTTAAAAAAATTTAACTCAATTATGTTGTTAACCTGAACCATAAGAAACTATTTCAATGACAATCATACTTTCAACTTTTTCTTGTTTTCTGGGTTTTTTTTTTAAAGATCTCATCACACAATGAATCAGGAGCGGCTCAGGCCAGTCCCACACCACCAGCAGATTCTTCACTTCTTAATGGCAGCTATGATGAATCTCAAAGTGCGGCCTGTTTCCAGCAAGCATTGCTGGCATGGAGGGTAGGGGAACAACCAAAGTCCTTCAGACCCCAAACATTTAGCCCTCATAAAAGTATTGATGCTCCACCTAAAGCTCCAGGTATCTAACCAAATAAATAGTTTATTTATTGTTTACTTTTGTTCCCTTTATTTTGTTTTTTTTTTTTTTTTTGTTGTCGTCTTAACTTAATTTTATTTTTATTCTTTTGGTCAGGAATATATTTTTTCACTCATGGAAAGAGACAAAAGATAAAATTTTCCTGAAACCTTGATACATTTTTATTATGTATTTCTCTAAAAGTAAAGCTTCTGATTATTGTAATTTTTTTTTACTACTCATATTTATAATTACTTTTAGCTAATTGAATATTCTTGGGGGAGCTACCATCTCCTACCAAGCGCGTCCCCAGCTGGCATAAATACTAAATAAGCGGTCGCGGACCAACTGGTTTGCTGTCATGGAGGGTGAGGTGAGGTGTCCCGTGGTACGGATACCTTTATAAAAAATGCCTCAAAAACCCTAAGAAATGATAGCAAAAAGCGAACACAGAGCGCTCAAACTCTAAACCCGGTCAGATGAGGCCCTTAGCTAAGGGTAGCAGACATCTAGGAGAGAAAACTCCAAAATTAAATCGACTGCTGCCTTGCAGATGGTCTTGGCTGACCAAAGGCTATGGAAGCAAATCCAGAAAAACAGCAGGCTGAAGACGGAGGCAGTAGGCCTTAATGGCGCAAAACATACAGCCACGCAACCTCGACGAATATGGAGGAAAAAACCCCGCAAAATAGATATGGCGTCCTGCCTGTGGAATCCCGCCGTGCAGGTAGGGGGCCGGGCTCTCCACCTCGAAGGAGCCCACCCAAGCGAGCTGGTGGTTCTTCCTCCTCTGCCTGTAGAGTCAGGAGCAGAGGAAAGGAAGCAAACTCTACTGACTCCAAACAAGATAAACACATACTGACAATCCTCCAGTGGAACGCAGAAGGAATACAAAAAAAAAAGGAGGCCCTAAAAGTATTCCTCTATCAACAAAAAGTAGATATTGCCTGCATTCAAGAATCCCACCTAAATAGCAACATACGCTTTTCTATTAGAGGATACACCTGTTATAGACAAGATAGAGACAACCGACCAAAAGGAGGAGTGATTACTCTAGTTAAGAATGATATCCCCACTACAGATATCAACATACCTCCCTCTAGTGACACAGAATTCTTGGGCACTAAGCTTCTACTCCCAGAAGGAAATATAAGCCTATTCAATTGCTACTGTCCACCCGAAAGAAATTGGAACTAGACCGGATACAACTCCCTTATGGTGAAGAAAGCATTGTTGTGGGTGATATGAATAGTCACTCACAAAGCTGGGGGTACCCAGACCTAAATGCCAGAGGAGAAGAAATCGAAGAATGGCAAGGAGAAAATAGGCTGACCTTACTAAATAAACCAGATGACAAGCCATCCTTTTATTCCAGTACTTGGCTAACGTCAACTACCCCAGACATTGCCTTCGCCTCAAATAACATCTCTAAAGGCAGCAAGAGACAAGTTATGGATCAACTGGCAACAAGTGACCACAGACCAATAATAATCACCTTCAAAAGAAAACACTGCCCATATAATAACTCACTGTACCCCAGATGGAACTAAAAGAAAGCTAACTGGGACCTTTTCCAAAATCTCACAGACAACTATTCTGCCCTAATCAATTGCAAAACCAATAAAATCAACTCATCGTACTCTGCACTGTCCAAAGCGATACTAAGAGCAGCAAAAGAATCTATTCCAAAAGGAGCAAGGCAAAACTACATTCCTAACTGGTCTGAACACCTCCAAGAGCTCCATGATAATGCAGCCGAAGCCAGAAACATATTAGAAAACATGCCTACCATTGAAAACAACATTCATCTCAAGGCAGCAAATGCAACATACCAAAAAGAATACCTAAAGGCAATTAGAAAAAGCTGGCATGAGAAAACAGAAGGCCTAAACTACGACAAAGAAGGACATAAGCTCTGGGACATAGCCAAGTGCCTAAACCAAGAGGAAAACAGGGCAGCCCCAATTGTTTTAGAAACAGACAATAAGGAATTGACGGGCAAAGAAGCTGCTCAAGAACTTATGACCAGTTTTAAAAACGCAGGATCAATAAATATCAGCAAAGAACGGTCCAAAGAAGTCAACGATGAGATCCTCAGAAATGAACAATCTGACCCACCACCCCGACATGAGTGCATGACTAAATCGCTCACGAAAAAAGAACTTGAAGATGCCCTAAAAACCCTGAAACCAAAACAGGCCCCAGGCCTAGACAAAATCACAAATGCCATGCTTACCCACTTAGGCCCAAAAACCAAAAAGAAACTATTACAGCTATTCAACACCAGCTGGAAAAAGGGGAAAATTCCAACCATCTGGAAAAAAGCTATCATGGTACCCATCCATAAAAAAGGGAAGCCCCTGAATAAAGCAGACAGCTACCGACCTATAAGCCTAACAAGCTGTGTATGCAAATTAATAGAAAAAATTATTAACAAAAGGCTAACCTGGTTTCTAGAAACTAATAGGAACAAGGAGGTTTCAGAAGGTACAGATCTACAGAAGACCAAATAGCTTTCATCACAAAAGAGATAGAAGACGGATTCCAAGAAAAGAAACACACAACCATTGTATGGGTGGACCTGGAAAAGGCTTTTGATAAAGTGTGGGAAGAAGGGCTAATTAATACAAAATAATATCTCCAACAGGATGCTCAACTGGATAAAAGAATATGTGTCGAACCGAAAAGCATGGATACAGAAGCAACACTGAACTCTTAAAAAACGGCGTTCCCCAGGGAGGGGTTCTGTCTCCTACACTCTTCCTGATTTATATAAACGACATAAAAGAAACCTTACCCATAATAGTAAAATGCAGCATGTATGCAGATGACCTTGCCCTAATAAGTACTGAAGAATCCATTGGAACATCTAAATTCAGACTTCAAGACTCACTAAAACAACTGGGAAAATGGACAGAGAGCTGGGGAATGAAAGTCAACGCAAACAAAACTCAATACACAATCTTTACACTTTCAACAAAGCAAAAACAGATAAAGCTTACCTTAAAAAATTCTCCAGTTGAAATAAACAACAACCCAGTCTACTTAGGTGTCACCTTCGACCCTAGACTCACATTGCCTAAACAAATAGAAGTAACTCAGTCCAAAGGGATAAAACGCATAAATCTAATGAAGAAACTAGCTGGCACAGACTGGGGAGCGAACATGTCTGTTCTAAAAAAAACCTACACCAGCTACGTAAGACCCAGCCTGGAATATGGAGCCACTGCCTGGGGAACAGCAGCCAAAACAAGTTTAAAAAAACTGAACAAAGTTCAAAACATTGGGCTACGAATTATGACAGGAGGTATGAGGTCAACGCCAATCACAATCATGGAAAGTGTAACATCTCTACAAACTACTGAAGAAAGACGGGACAACAAAATACTCTCTCAATACACAAAAATTGTAACACTGGAAAACCACCCGCTTAACAAGAGAGTACAAAAGTCTAACTCTACTCAAAGACTGCAAAGATCAAACTTCATTACAGCAGCTAGAAAATTAAAACAAAAATACAACCTGGATACAGTCTCCCTAAAGAAAACAAAACCTTACAGTGACTTGCCCCCTTGGGACTCCTTCCGTCCAATAACCACGAGAGACTCCCTAGCTGGAATAAAGAAAAAATCTAAATATGATACTAACACTCTCTCTGCAACGGCAATGAATGAAATAAACAAACTCTACCCCAGTTCTCTATGGATAAGAGCATTCACAAATGGTTCCTCGCAAACAAACTGCCAAAATGGAGGTGCTGGAATCTATATAGAATGGCCAAATGGAGAAATAATAAAACATAGTATGCCTACTGGGAAAACTTCAGACTCTTTCAAAGCCGAAAAAGAAGCAATTGAAGAAGCTGTCAACATACTCACAAACTCCTCACCAAACAGCAACATAGTCATACTCACAGATGCCAAAAAAATTATACAGTCTCTGCAGGATCCTCACTACACTCAACCCAGCTCAGAACAGCTCTTCATAAATTGACCCAAAACTCAAAGGAAACAGTTCTGCAATGGATACCAGGACACACCAAGGTAGATGGCAATGAGATTGCTGACCAATCGGCAAAATCTGGCAGCAAAAAAATACAGGTGGATGTCCCTCTGGATGCGGAAGAAATGAAGGGCTGTATAGGTGAACGGATCCAGCAGGAATGGATGAGGAATCACCCAGATTATGACAAAAACGACCCCTATTATAATCTTCCCAGACAAGCTCAAAATATTATCTTCAGACTCAGAACTGGGCACAACAGACTAAGACAACACATGTTCCGAAGGCTAGGCATTGGAAACAGTGAGGACTGCCCATGTGGGATGTCTCCAGAGAATGCAGAACATGTTCTCCAAACATGCCCTTTACATGACACAGCTCACAACAGGTTCTGGCCACAGATGACCTCCTTCAATCAAAAACGTTATGGGAGCGAGGCGGACCTGGATGCCACCGTGCAGTTCATCATAACTATAGGCCTGGTCGTTTGAAATCCTCCATAATCATATATCGAGAACAAAGAAGAAGAAAAATTGAATATTAAACCTAATACTTGAATCCTCAAAAAGACCCTCTTTTTAATCAAAATAAATATGTGAAACAAGAAATTATTTATATCTTCAAGCATTAGGACGTGAATTTTTTTCATTATCAGTTTAGTTTTTATTTTTTTTTATCTATAAAACAGAATAAAGGCAGAATTAATGTTTCTATAAACTGATTACTACTTCTAACTTAAATGTGAATTATTTTCTCCTTATTTTATAACTACTTGCTTCTTTGTTGTGGGAATCATTTTTCTTGTAAATTATTTTTACTTAACATGGGAGTGAATGCACATTTGTTCTAGACTCTAATACCAGTACATACTATAGCAATGCAGTATACCTATTTACATTAAACACATTTTTTGCTTCATCATTTGTCTTAGTGATGACTCTGGATGAATCTATCGGAACTACAGAGCAATACAGACTTCCAGAGATAAAGTTCAAATCTACACTGTCTTATGCTGAGAGACTCATGTTGAAAAAGCACAGGAGAACTGAGTTGGCTGAGATGCCTTCCCCCAGGTCAGGTGGATCTAGTCACACGATGGAGCCAGCTCCAAGCCGCTCCCAGTTCTCCAGCACTTTTTCTGCCAAATCCGACCCACTTCTCCATAACAGAAGACAAGATTCAGTTTTAGGTAAAGCGCATCATTTAGTTTCATAGTTTTGGATCAGGTGGAGGGCATTATTTACTTTTCCCTCTCCATCTGCACCCTTGGAGATGTATGGTTATGCTCTTTAGAAGGCTCTAATGTCTAACTGAGGGTCCAGAGTTTGAGCCTCTGTGAATTAAAGGATTTTTATAAGGTGCTATCAACATTGTCAAGTGCACTCAACTTAAAAAATGGGTACATGACATAAGTTAGGGAAGTAAAGACTGCTGGTCATTTTGCTAGCCAGACAATCTCTCCACATGCTATGAATTCTACACTTCATCTATCCAAATGGTTTCAAGGGCTTGAGGGAAAACTTTTTAAATTCATTTGAACATACTTGATATATTAAGTTAACTTACAAAACTGACAATAATTATGTACATTTTTTTTCCTTCATTATATTATATAACACATAGTGTTATTTTAGGTTGTAAAAATAATGTTGATAATAATGTTAAATATTTTGAACTTAAATATTGTACATTATTTGTTAGCTAAATTACCTTAATAGCTACAATGAACTTAAGAATCTTTTCCTACTACTACAGAAGTGAACATTTGTATATCATTTTTAAAATATGAACTTGTGTTTGTAGGCATAGGAAATTCAATGCTAATGTAACCAGAATGGTTTGGATGGAAAAACCTGTCCCCCTATGGAAATGTTAATGGTAGATCAATAAATGGCATTTTATCCCCATGGCCTAGTACTCCTATTTTACACATTTTTAATATCAGAAATTTTGGTTTTGCATAGCACTAGAAATTGAATAACAAATTTTTTTAAGGAGTTGCAGAAAACTTATTGATGTTGAATAATATAAGATGAAGAAATCTATTTCATTTATCACTAATAGCTAAAAATCTAAATGAAAGTTGAGACAAGCTTTCTATATTTCTAAATGAAATCAGGTTTCCTCTGAAACATTTGACATGTTTTTTTATCTCATTTGATTTTTTTTTGCCTACACAGAAGGCAATGACCACATAGACTTTCAGTCTTTATTTGAGGCAGTGAAATCAGCAGAAACTCCTGAAATTCAGTTGCCGTCAAATTATTCTGTATCTCCTGATTCTTCAGACTCTGTAAGTCTCTTTGTAAATTTTTGTAACATAAATGTTGGCATTTGAAATGTCAAGGAAAAATTTGTGTTGTTTCATTTTTATCTGGTTATTTATTTCACTTGATTAGGTCTTTGCAATAAAACTTTTATTATGTTTAGAAAAATTAGATGAGCAAAAATTTAAAAAGTCACTTCTCTTCCAACAGTCTGAAATAATTCATCAGCCAGCATTCAAAAAATCAGTTTATGTCGTGAAAGAAGTCTCACCTTTAGAATCTTGGAAACTGGAAAACAATATAGAAAGGTGCAAATATAGTTGCTGTTTGTTCAGTGTTTGTATTTATTATTATTTCAATTCAATCATTTCAAGGAATATAACTTGTTTGTATAAAAATGTCATAACCAGTATATAAAGTTAGAGCTTTCTGAGACCTTCAGAGAATTCAAATGTGTCTGTAGTAATGGCATTCAATGGGATTGTGTGGCTAATACAATGTTGGGTTACCTTTACTTTCCCTAAAAATTACCAGGTACCCATTTTTCAGCTGTGTGCATTTAAGAATATCACTTAAACCATAGAAAAGTTCCAGCACTCATATAAGCTAAATCCTTAAGTTTTCAGGTCAGAATTCCAGCGCTCTGCCACACTACCATCTTATCCCTTACATTTTGTAGCAAACTCACCATTCTAACTCACATTTGTTACTGTATTGATAATATAGCTTTACAGTATGAAATAATATTAAATCATTATACATGTAGAATTTACTAAATATAGTTAGCATCATTGTTTACTTTGTTTAATTTTTATATTGCAGTGAGTCTTTGGGTAAATCTAGCAAAGCAATAAAGAACAAAAAATCTAAACTAACTAGACATACCAACATTACTGAAATGTTTACACCTGATACAGACAGACCTGTGTCATCAATGTCAGGTGACAGTGAGCTGATAAAAAGTTCTCGGCACAAACCAAAGTCTTCAAATGTTATCACATCTGTCTCTTCCACATCAGATTTAGTCAAAGACAATAGAAGTGAAGATCTGAATTCAGCTGTTTCTCTGAAAGCCTCAGAAAAAGAAGAATGTGCGGAAAAAAGAAGGCCAAGCTCAAAATTGGGTAAATCCCAACTTGGGAAGAAATTAAGGCCAGCTTCAAGAGCAGAGAGTCGGGCTAATTCTAGAATAAGGTATTTATTGTATTAAATGATTTTGGTTTTACCCCTGAACTGTAATTTCCTTTGTCTCCTCAACTTCTGATGTGGTACTACATCTATAGTCATCCAAACCTTGGAATTCACAAATCTCTTACTCTTTCACCTAAAAATATTTTATTATTTTGCAAGCTGTTTTCTTTTTTGGCAAAAGAATCATTTTAAGGCTTTGGTTAACATTTGATTTGTTTTGCAGATGAGCTATCATAAAGTTTATAAAAAATATTTAATCCCACTAATTAGCTTTTTTTTCAGTTTACATTTAGATGAATTATTTATTTATTCATTGTTTTGTTGTTGTTTTTTTACTACTTGAGAATATTATCTCTTTTGTTTATCATAACTGTCATTATTTTGATTGGATACTTTTTTTATTGCAGCCTTAAAGGTCATCTGACAGGAAGTTCTAATGAAGCCCTCAAGAAAGTTGCTCAGATGACTAACTTGCCCCAGTATTCACACATCTATTACTCTCCTATGGAACACTTCTTTTTGGCTGGAGTAAAGGTTGCAGAACAAAACCAGGATAGTCCTAGAAAGCAAACCAAAGAAGACCAGAGATCAAAGAGCAGAACTGAAAAAGTCAGCAACAGATGTAAGTCAATATTTCTGCCTGACTTGCATATTTAATTATTCATCAATTTTTTTTTTATTTCACTGCAAATCACTGCCTGAGTTTAAAAGCTGTTTATTTTGCATTACAATCTGATGAAATTTACGTTTTTTTGGTTCATTAACAAGTATCTTAATGTCTTAGCTTCCTAAATTTTTTAGATGAAAGTAAATTTCCATTATCATTGAACAGTTGCTTTTGTTGTATTCTCAAAACACTTTGACTGATTGCAAACTGAACAACATTGTTTGTGCTAATTATTTTATTTTCACTCACCTAAAGCTGAATATTTTAAAGGAGCAGATTGAGATTCTCTGTTCCTCATTTTCAGTGTATCAAATGGCACCAAAGTCTTGGAGGCCTGACAGCAGTTTGGGTGAAATGATTCCATTAAGTAATTTTAAAGTTGATGAAAACTCTGAAGCCATGACTTTAGCATACTCCTACAGTGGATCCATTACTGGCAAAGCAACAGAATGGCGACCTTCATCTAGTCAATCCAGGTACAGTTTAAAAAGTTTAGGTCACACTTATGCACAATAAACTGAGCAGGTTAACCCAATTTTTTTTATATTAGGATTTTTTTAGAAATATTTCTAATACCTTTTTTGATAGGAATGGAAACTAAAGCAGTGTAAAGCAGTTGTTCCCAACACCCCCTGTCCGCGGATTGGTACCGGTCCATGGAACAAATGTTAGTGGGCCGCCCTAGAAACATTTAATTATTTCCTTTTTATTAATTTCTCTCGTGATTGTGCGACCTTCCAAGGGCGAGAAACGATCATTGTCTCCTCCCCCTTCCAGTGGGCCACGGTTAAATTACCAAAAACCGAACAAGTCCGTGGCGAGAAAAAGGTTGGGGACCACTGGTGTAAAGTATTTGACTATCGAGCTGAAGGGGTTTGATCACCACTTGGAGACTGGGGATTTTTTCAGGTTCCCTAGTCCTGTCAGCTTAACATGGGTACCTGACATTGGTAAAGGTGGCTGGGCATTGTGCTAGTCTTCCGCGGTGCCTCCATAACCATTGCACTCTCTGTGATGCTTGAGATGAAAGGCGTGCACTGCAAATACTGTCACATCAGTGGTTAATTAATTATAGCATATAAGAGATAAACTCCGAAATTGTTGCAGAACAGGGACTTGTAATAAAAAAAGAATATTTATTTCTTAACTCATACTTCCATTCAGTAAAGTTAATTACGGTTACTTGAATGCATAAATTTAAATATATTGTTGTGAAAGAAAATAAACAAAAATGAGTGTTTTATTAATACCAATTTTTTTTTATTATTTTGATAATTATTTAAGATCATCTTTACAATTATAATGTTCTGTCAAATGAGCTTTTTTTAATTTCCAATGTTTGCATCCAGAGTTCCACCTGTCTCACCTGATCTGTATATCCCTACTGGTCTTATGTTTGGAGACGAAATGTTCACATTGAAAGCTGCTCAAGTTGCCAAGACAGCAGTCAGAGTGCCTTCTGCCCCCAGGAGTGGCACCCCCAGTCGAAGGCTGCATCATTCTAAAAATTCCGATTCGGATGCTAAAATTAAAAACAACTCCACCACTGCAATAACACTGCATCCTGACAAAATAAGGAAATCTTCAAGATCCTCATCCTCTGGGGTTTCCTTGAAAAGTTCCGCACCACTGACGCCAAAGAATGATCTCGGAAGACAGCATAATGCCAGTCCGTCTCAGTCGCCTATAAAAACTGACAAAAAAAGTTCCGCCAGTGAATCATTAGAAATTTCCAAGTCCCAGTCCATCAAACCCATAAACAGTGCAATTTCCAGAGCCAAGCAAAATAACCCAGGTGTTGAATATTCTCAGTTGAATCAAAAATCAAACAGAGATGTAAAAACAAATTTGAGGAAACCGCCACCTGAAAATATCAGTTCTTCTGACAAACCGTTTCAAGCTTCTAACTCTGGTAAAACTCAAGGGAGGTCATCCTTAGTCAGTAAAAGCGTCACTAAACCGATAAAGAATGCAAGGAATATATTGAACAGATCTGAATCAGATCACAGGCCATTAAGTTCCACAAATGTTCCGCAGGTATCTCAAGGATCCTCAAACAAAACTCAGATGAGACCTAACAGCTCTTCAGGTAAGAAGAAAAAAATGTTGTTCACCAACAGTGTAGTTTTTCATAAATGAATGTTTTGGCTTATGGTTGATGAACTTATTTTCAGGATTTCAGGGATAACCAAGTCTTGCTCTAAATTTTTTTTTTTAAATCTTAGTTCCTAACATGAATACCCTAACCCTATGGCTCTTATAAATATCTGATTGTTATGAAGATAAAAATAAAAAAAAAACTTCTAAGCCGTGGATAAAATAATTTTCTTATCCCTAGGTCCATCTGAACCCTTAAGAAAAACTCAGCCCTCTCTAAATATCAAGAATCCTGCGACGCCTGAAAACACCGTCATTGCTGACATGATGATGTCAAGGGTTCGGGAAGACAACTGGGTGGCGGGTCAGCATAAAGATGACAGCAGCACTGACAGTGAAATCTTCGACTACGATGATGGTGATGACATTGGTCTCACACTGACAAGTCTACAGAGAACTAAATCTACAGCCGGAGGAGACCAGCACTGGGAAACTGAGATCAGGCCCTTCAGTGGAGTCAGCTTGGCTTCTAAAGGGGCCAACACGCCATTCACAGAAAAGGATAAAAACAGAGTCAAGCGTCCGATAAGCTCGCGTCCAATGTCCATGTTAAGTGGCAGGGAATCAAAAGCCATTGGTTAGTTGTTTTTTGTTTTTTAAATTCTCCTTATAAAAGTTTGGGGACATGTGGTCATGTAGAGTAGAGCGCTCGATTGTCTACAGGAGAGTCCTGGGCTCGAACCTCAGTGAGTACCTTTGGGGCTTTTTTTTCAGGTCCTGGTGTAATTCCCCAGCTTTAAATGGGTAACAGACTTTAAGTTGGGGGAGTAAAGGCGGCGAGGCGTTGTGCTAACCACACAATCCCTTATATGCCAAGCTTACTGAAACAGATAAATTCTACACTTCATCTGCCCCGATGAGCCCTTAGAGGCTTAAGGGAACTTTACTTTCTTTTATAAAAGTTTGACATTTGATTCAAACACTTTTAAGCATGGCTGTTTTCTAACCTCCTTTACTCAGTTGTTGTTTTTTATAATATGGGCCTGGCTACAACTTTTGTTCTTTTATACATCATTGACAAATTTTCAATCAGATTTACCAGATGTAGACCACTTACAAGTGTCAACACTTACTGCATACAGCTCCTTAGATCCAAAAATCACCCACTCCCATTGAATTCTATGTGAAATCCCCTTCACATGCAAGTATGTAAAATGGGGTGTCTCTACTGTGTTGTATTTTTGGCATTAAAAGGCCAGAAAGGCAAAATAATTAAATGTCAAGCCAGATCAAAAGTATAATAGTAATAATAGCAGTCTCTTCTGACTGTACAGTATAAACTCCAAAGTGAGATAAAAGTCAATAAAAGGGTAAGTTTTAAACAAATTTGAGCTTCAGAAACATAAAACTACTAAATCATTTTAAGAAATTACTTGAATTAAAACGGGAATGTTTGATAAACCATCCTAAATTTTACTATATTTTTATTTAGACTATGTAGGCATTGGCTATTGATTTTACCATACAGGACATTAAAAATAAAAGAAATGAACAAACCTGGGCTAATTTCTCTTAAGCAATAATTATTATAAGTGATTTTATAAAGAATGTATATAGAATTTGTAATGTGTGCAAAAATCAAAGAATTTTATTATCAAGTAATTGTATGCATCTTAATTTTAGCGATGTGACCTCCATGAATTTTTGATAACAATAATCAATAAATAAACTTTTCAAAATTTATGAATAATTAACAGCTTACTTGATTAAAATTATTTATTTTTGTCAGTCCAGTTATCGAATACGATGTGACATTCTCTAATTTACAACATTTAATCATCATATTAGCTGCTGCACATCATTACGGCCATACCTTCTTCTCCGAGCCAATGCTTTTTGTAAAATGCTAATTATTTAGTCTTTCTGGCTTATTACTGCAACCCTAATCATTAAGCAGACGTGACACCAAGCATACAAACAAAAATACTTTGATTCTAATGTGGCCTTATGTTTTTAAAATACATTTTAGTGGAGACTGTTTTACATAGGGCTCAACAGGAGTTTTTTCATTTTGATTTGCTTTTCATGTTATGGGACCTTAGATACAGTATCCAGGAAGTGACAACACTTGCAAGTGGTCTATACATGTCAAGAAATGTATTAACATAATCCTTGGCTTTTAAAGAGTAAGCCTGTATCTATTTTTTGAAATGCCTAAAGAAATTCGGAGGTAGACTATGTTTCATTGCATCGAAAAATTCATATTGTTGTCTCTTCTCTAGTTATAGACGGTGATGATCTAAGTTCCTATGATAATGTTGATGTAACGCATCAGCAAGACATGGAAGATAAACAAGCTTTAGATCAATTAGAATGGGAACTGGCATCTGACACAGGACGGCTGACTGGTTAGTTTCCAGTCCTTTCTAAAAAATATAAACAGAAATTTCCTATTTTTAATTATTAGAAACATAGTTAATTATTTTACCTAAAGTTCTTCATGTATCGCCTTTTTTTTTTACTGTTTAGCTTGGTTTAATCAAATTGTTCTTATTTTGAAACCACAGCAGATGGCCAGATTTCTAGAATTAGTTTATATGAGTTAAATGAAGATAGTGAAACTTCCTCCAGATCCATTAGTGAACAAGACTATGATGTTGCGGCTAAATTATTGTAAGCATTCCCATTTTTTTTTTTTTGATAATGTATAAACTGTACATAATTGAGATGCTAAAAGATATAATTCTTTACCTTAGAATACCAGGGCTGTTGTTTTTTTCATTCATTCAATCTCAGTGGAAAAGAATTTTTATTTTATCTGATCAAATACCTAAAATTTTAAATACTCTAAAATTGACAGGTTTCAAAATGTATATTCTTATTTAAATCAATATTTTGTTTTTATAAATTTCTCGCAGCCATACTCTTATAAACTTTACTTAGTTGCAAATTAAACCTCTAAAAATTTTAATTCAGGTCTTGCCCAGGGATTATAACCCATGATTTTGGTTGTAAATACTTTTAGATGGACTCATGTCAATTAATGTCCTCTGGTATATTGGCATTGACTTAGACATAAATTGACATCTATATATTGACCTGTATTGATAATTTTCATCTAAGTATCTGTTAAGATGATCTGTGAGATCATTTTTGTAGTGTCCTTTTTTCATCCCCACCATAGGCCAATGTGTGTGTGTGGTGGGGTGGGGGGAATGGTCCAGTAGTGCAGAATGCTTGACTCTCAACCTGAGGGTCTCTGGTTTGACCCTTGATGAAAGTTGTTTGACAGTACCCCAAGTCCAGCCATTAAATCTGTACCTGGCTCTAGTTGGGGAAGTATAGGCGACTTGAAATTGTGCTAGCCACTCAACCACTTATTATGCCATCTCTACAGAAACAGATGAATTCTAGACTTCATCTGTCCCAAAAGCCCTCAGAAGACATAGGCTAATGACTGGACTCGTTTACTGTAACCTACAGCATGCTAATCGGGCTACAGTATGCAGATAGGGCTCACAACCAGTCACACTCAGAAATGATATAATAGTTTATTTTTTAACTGTATAAAACAATACAATTAATTGCTACTAGTGGATTATAAGATTAGTAAAAAAAAGTGACGTTTCCCTAATATAAATGGCTTTACATCGGGGTCATATGAAGTAGAGATCATCTGTTTCAGCAGCTACATGGTTTCTATGGGATAGTGTGGCTAATGCGATGCCCAGCCATCTTTACTTTCCCCAACAATTGTCAGATACCTATTTGTAGGCTGGCCAAACTAAGGGACATTGATCAGACCCAATAAAAAGTCCTGGCACACACCAAGGCTTAAACTCAGCTTTTGGGAAAGCAGTCAAGCGCTCTACCACACTACATCCTTATAAGAGTATGGCAACTTGATATTACTTTATGATATTTACTTTTTCTGTTGGAGTTCTAGCTTTAACTGGCACAGTTAATTCTTTTGTTTTATTAAATCAATTTTATTCTCAAAGAAGTGGGAAATAATAATTGTATCATTTATTTGATAATGAGCAGAAAGTTTCATTTATTCAGATGAACTTTGTATGAATATGCTGGTAGTATAAAGGAACTACTTTAAAACCCTGTATCAGACTGCTAGAACTGTTACCCTGTAAAAAGAAAAAATGTACAAATCTTCAGGGTACAAAAATATCAATAATTGTTCTTTAATTTTTGTATTTCAGTGAAGATGAGAGAAATGCAGAAAAAGAAGTAGACGTAAACTTAACAAGGCGTAGTGTAGCGCTGGATGAAGATGAAGTCAGGGCTCTAAGATAAGGCCGATGCTTGTTGAAATTAATGTTTACACTATTTCAAGATTAAATAAAGACATTTAAACTTTGATATTAGGATGTAACCATTTATTAGCCTACAAAATTATTTTCTCCAAGGGGCTATTTTTAATTCAGTTTTTCATATGAACTGAAAATGTGTTGTAACATTTTGCATGAAGAGATTTGCAGTAATACATTATTTTCAAAATATCGGAGCTATGTATGTATTTTTTCAATGCCAAATTTTGTGTAAAATAAGTTTCAAAAGTATAAAAATGCTGGAATAGGCAAACAACCTTATTAACCTTCAAGTTTAATTTTATGTTAATATATTTGTACACATTTAATGATATTTAACAATAAAACTTCAAGCAAAACATAAATTCTGTTCTTAGAAATAATGGAGCTGTACATTTTCTTCTAGAAGTGACTTTTATAAACTAATACTGTACATTGAAAGCAAAAATTTACTGATTATCCTGTTCTAATTCTTTGAAAACCTTTATAAGTTAAAATAATAGTGATTTAACTTCATTAAAATTTGATTCAGCATTATTATTTTTATGTCATTGTGTTAAGATTTTACTCTCTTTAATTTCTTGACATAAAACATTTGCTGAGAAATAGTCTAAAGGTTTCAATGGTTCAAATGTTGATTTAGGTTTATTTCAAGCATATCAGACAATTGGGTGAAATGAAATTTTTTCATTGTGTTAAGACTGGATGAATAGTAAACTCAGTCCTATTCAAACTTTGGTAATACACTTAATACTTATGTGAAAATATATGTCAGAAATATTCTAGATACAACCTCCTCACACATAAAGCCATATACTCTAAGAATGATTCTTAAAATGTTCAAATTATTTTATTATTCAAATTTTTGTTGTCAGGGAAAGCTCTAAAGGGGAAAACAAAAACTTTCTGCATTTTTACATTTTTTCTACCTTTCCATTTCTTATTGATTATCTTTTCAAAAGTTAAAATATAGATTAATTTCATGAATACAGGTTTTTAATATGTTGTGAAAAGTGGCGACTGCAAACTAAGTGATAGATTTGCACAGCAGAAAGCGAGCAAAGCATACAAGAAATTTTAATATTATTCTGGTAAATTGTACATTTAAAAAATTTCAACTTTTTTTTTGTTTATGGAAAACTTAGAGTCTGCTGTTAGTAATTGAAATATCTTGCGCTTCTTGTGGTGTGTTGAAAGGAAAGTTGAATTATTCTTTTACTGCTTTGTCTTATCACTTGAATACCGTACTTATTTATTAAGAAAATTTCTTTGTTTTATTTTACAGTCTGTGATTTTTTTATATAAGTCAGTCATTTTTTTTAAAAACGTATTTATTTATATCTATTTATATGGTTTACAAAAATCTATTTAATCATTAACTGTATGTTTTATTTACAAAACAATATCTGTTTTTTTTTTTTTTTTTTTTTTTTTTTTTACAATAAAATGCTTAAAAGTACTTTGATTTTCTCATTCGACTAGGAAAATGTATTCACCTTCACTGAAATTTATTTATTTAAATCATTAAAAAATATGTTAGATGTATTTAGATAAAAAACACTCCAAGGAAATAATGTTTTGATAACGAGAAATATATACACACTGAAGACATTTGATTTTCAAGTCCTTATTTTTTTTATTTTCAATTTAGATTTTTCTATTTTTTGCATTTAAATAGAAAAATAATATAATTTATGTTCAGTGTTGAGTAAAAATTAAAACAATTACTTCGCTTACTGGATCTCTCATTTTTAATTTAAGAAATTAATCAAAACTGTATTTAGTCTTGGAAACCCTACTTTAAAAATTTTTCATTGAACTGGACATGTTTTGAGATTAAAAATTGTTCAAAATTATATCTTTCTGGTATTTTTTTTTTAATTAAATGCTACTATTACCACCATCTCTCTTTTACTTTAAAGAGAGATTAATTCAAAAATTACCATTGAGAAATTAAATTTCATTGTGTGCTCTTTATACAGGAGTTTATCAACTTTTTAAAAGAATCAAAATTCGAATTATATTATTTTTATTATTTTATTTTATTTCTTATTTCTTCTGTCTGAGGCTGTCTGAATATTGTCATGGGCTAAAGGGATAAGATAGTTAAAAGGCGCTAAGCACTAGAGGGGAAACTACAGAACTTGTGAATTTGAAATTTAATTTTTAGATTTTAGTGTGCATCCTTAGGTTTGTGGGGCCCAGATTGCCAGGGGGCCCCAAGCCTTCAGGCTTTCTAAATTTATTTTAATGTATTTATTTATTGGTAAAAGAGTATTTAGGCTCTAATTGTCAAAAGTCTGTCAATGATCCCAGAATTCCTGGTTGCAGCTT
Organism: Bulinus truncatus; assembly: GCA_021962125.1. NCBI lineage: Eukaryota > Metazoa > Mollusca > Gastropoda > Planorbidae > Bulinus > Bulinus truncatus. The sequence continues at coordinate 813,071 of JAGDYQ010000243.1, forward strand.
TGTGTGTGTAGGATAAGACGACCCTGCCTTCTGTCCAATCAATAAGTAACTAAATCATTATTGAATTAAAGTATAAATTGTTAAATAAAACAGAACTTTGCCAGCAAATATATTCTCCATATAGCCATTAGTTAAGAATAAAAACAGCAGTAAAAAAAATACACACACCACCACCACCAAATAGGCCTACTTACGAACATCTCTGTTGCCAACCCCCCCTCCCCCACCACCTTTTTCCCTAATCCATGCAATGGCTATTCCAAACCAAGAAACCCAAGTTACTTTACTTTCTAATGGTTTTTGTTTGTATCTTTTTCGTTACGACTTTAATCAGGTACACAGCTAAATGTGTGAATATACGAACATTCAACTTCAAGAAAAAAAAGTTATGTTAGGTATAGCCATCTTAACAGTAATTCGGCCCCTGAAGGGGGGGGGGACAATCAATGCATCAGGACTACTACACCAACCACTTTATGGGATAATGTGATGTAACTTTAAGGTGGTTGTTAGTCCCTTACGGGACTTATTATACGAAGCCTTCCAGGAAAGACATCTTCTGTACATTTTTTGGCACGAAAATGAGTCCACTAAACGCTAGTTATGCACCTGTTCCTTTCCCAGACCAGTGTGCAGGCCCGTAGCCAGGTCAAAGTAAGCAGGGAGGCACCAATACCCAGCAAGGGGGCACCTTTACCTTTTCTATTTTTTTTCCTCTTTTTCTTCTTTTTTAAGCGGGGGGGGGGGGCACACCCCCTCCCAGTGCCCCCCACCTTGGCTACGGGGCTGCCAGTGCGCCATAGATAATAAATGATTGGAAAATGTCCTGGACAATTTTATCATTAATTTGTAAGTCTAATTATTACCAGTGTTGCCATCTTCTCGTCTACAAACAGAATGAGAAGTGAATTAATCTCTTTTAATATTTAACAAATCACAAAAATTTCAACAACAAAAACAACAAAAGATTTTTAGCAGAATCAGGGTCAATTTAATCTTCCTAAACTCAGTAGCACTAAGTAGAATAGAAAAATTATTAGTTTTAAGAAAGTGCTTGTCAAACCTTCACTACGGTACACCCACTTTAAATACAGTTTTGGTTTCTGGACCCACCGTAAAAATGATTTTGTCATCTCGACCCACACACTTTGAGAACCATTGATTTAAGATTGACAGAGAATTGCAAGAAAATTGCAATAATTGTGAAAGAAAACTAAGTCTGTTTATATTTTTAAAAAAATAATAATAATAAGGCCGTTATGAAATGTAGTCTACATTTAGTACTTTTGGAGGACCTAGACAAAAAAAGATGTCACTTTCAAATATTGCCCCCCCCCCTCCTTTTATAATCTTTGAAAACTCCTCAACTCAACTGTTAAAGTCATATCGTGGATGTAAACGCTGGGCCTCTGGCAAGTAGGCCTACTCGACAGCCTTTCATGGTATGGATTTATGCTGAAAGAAGGTAGCGTACATCTCACAAAAATAATTTCTTCTAATTAAAAAATGCGGGCGGGAGGGGGGGGGGCAGCAAAATATAAATCCTCACACAGAGCCGCTATTTATATGGGGCCCTCAGCATCCGTAAAATTTGCCTATCCATAAGAACCATCATAAAAATTGTAAAAAAAAATGTAACAAATTACACTTTTTTTTTTCTAATTATATATTATTTATTTTTTTATAAATTAACCTATAATGTAAGAAAAATTAACAAACATTTTTAAACAGCTTTATTAATATTTTGTTAACATGATTGTAATTCTTAGGAATAGAAAATTATAATAAAATTCCCATAAAACCGAACATCTTATTTATTATTTCCCTTTGCCCGTCGAAGAAACATGTACAGTATAATTTTTTTTTCTGACTTATTTCCCTTACATCATATTATTTTTACGGTTTTTTTCGTGTCTAAAAATTTATTTTTTTCTAATGTCGTTACTTCCGGTCGAGACACTTGTGATTATTTAATTTTTGTTTTGTTATTAAAAAAAAAAACGTGTTTTTGCATCTAAGCAGAAATGCCTTCAATAGATGCCCCACGAATAGAAGAACTAAAAATAGATGAAGCTCCTGCTACTAAATCAACTGTGGGGATTATATATCCACCCCCAGAAGTTAGGAGTATCCTTTGCCGTTAAATTTTTTAATGTTTGTTATTACTTTACTCAGTTTACTGTGATTGTGTGTCTTTTATCTTATTTGGTGGTTTCTCGACTAAATCAATGACATAAACAATATAAAACCATCTTTCATTGCCAATTTTACGAGTATCAACTGAAAATTCTTACAGCAAGCCTATTAGGCTCAGGAGATACTTTTTAGGCTTGTAACATTATTTTCCCTGTCTTAGCATTTTTTCTATTTTCTTTGCTCCTCGTACGTCAAAGACGTACGATGTATTTTTTTTTTTTACCTCGTACGTCAAGCAAAACTTTGAGGAACTCTTATGATGTAAAGTTATAAATGCAGTAGATATTGCTCCACACCCTAACCCTATCCCTAATCCTGAAAAAAAAATCTGAAAAAAATAATTTATGATTTATTTAAAAATGACCATCAATAGATATTGCTCCACACCCTAACCCTATCCCTAACCCCCTATCCCTGATCCTGAAAAATAAAATCTGAACAAAAAAGTTTATGTCTCTCATAGGAATTGAACCCGCACATAGCTCGCCAAACTGGGTCACGGCCAAGCGAACAACCAACATCACTAGCGCGCCACACAAACTAACCCCTTATTTTAATGTATAATTAGAAAAAATTGACGTACGAGGTAAAAAAAAAATACATCGTACGTCTTTGACGTACGAGGAGCATTTCCCTTTCTTTGCTTGGGGCCACAACCAACATTAAAACTACTTACGTGTAAAATACAAACTAATGCGCTATTGAAGCTATTCTTTCTTTATATTTATACATCTTTAATAAATATAGGCATACATCTATAGTGACTATAGTCTATTTGGTTTTCCCAAAACATTAATCATCAAAGACATGTAATTTTTATGCTACTATGGCCTGAGATTAAGAATTTGACTCACTTTTCAGAAAAATGTTTACTTAAATTTTAATCATGTAAGAGGGTTTTGTAAAAAAAATTTGTTTTAAGGTGTGCTATACATTTATATTGTATTGTCATTTTGTGACAATGTGGTCTGGTCACCTTAGTCTATGTAATACAAATACTTCAACAAAATAAGCTGTTACATATTATGTATTTTTTTATTTGGTAAAAAAGGGAATATAATTGGGAAAATTGTGCTATTTATAAAATTATTGCAAGTTTATCCCATAGTCTTGTATCACACCCGTTTTGTTGAAAAACAGAAATAATTCTAAATTAATAATTATATGTGTAACCTGTTAGTAAACTTAAATCTTAAGCTTAAATTATTTTGAGAATTTTTTTTTACCTAACATAACATTTATATATGTATATTACATTTTGAAAAAGAATGCTATTTTAAGTTACATAAAAAAAAGATTCAGATATATGGTTAAAAGGAAAAAATGTTTTTTTTGTTTTGACAAAATATTGTCAAATCATTTAATTACAATGTACTGAGTATATGGTATTAAGAGCTATGTTCAGATTAAAGCACCTTTCATGGTACGCCACCTAGTGGATTTGAAATAAAAAATTTATTTAGCAAAAAATTGCACATAGTGAACTCCATAGCAGCAAGTGGAAGATGCATTCTAAAGTATTAAGAAGCAATGAAGAAAAATTACATTCATAATTAAATAAGGCTTATTGGGCAGAAAGAGAATAATTTTTTTTTTGAGAGTTAAGTAGTTATATACTTACTGTCTAAATCTTAAAGTCATGACATTTAAAAAAAATTCTTGACATCGGCTGATAGTTGGATGCTCTAGAATGATTGACAGACAGTGCCTATTCATAATTATAATCTTTGATATTAACTATGGAGCAGGTTAATAACATGAGCAATCTACCTAGTTTATTATTATATTCAAACTAAATTTATTTATCTTTAACAAGCATGTAAGACATTGTTGATAAGACTGCAAGCTTTGTTGCTCGCAATGGCCCTGAGTTTGAAAACCGAATTCGACAGAATGAAGTAAACAACCCCAAGTTTAATTTTCTTCAGCCAACGGATGCATATCATGGGTATTACCAACACAAAGTGGCTGAATTCAAAGAGGGCAAAGGTAATTAAAGCTGTTTTGAATTTATTTTTTTTATTTTTTGAGGTTGAACATTTTTTTATATTTCTTTTTACAACAAAAGCTTTGAACACAGAAATAATGGTAAAATTTTGTCTTAGAATAAATACATCATTTTGTATGCATTAATTAAATTTCAGTATTTATTAAAAAATTCAAATTATGAGAGTGCTTATGTGTGCATTTATTTATATTTTTAACAACTGATGATGCTCCTGTCATCAAGTTTGTTGATTTAATACATTTTTAAAAATCTTTTCAGCTCAAGAGCCCCAAGCTCCCAAGGTAAATTTTTAGCTGAAATAGTTTTGTAAAAAAATATCTTTCGGTACAATGTAGATGCATTTGCAAAATTAATTTAATTCACATTTTTTTTTCATATCCACTTATCAAGAATCATTAGTTTAAACAAATATTGAAAAAAATTTCTTAATGTTTAACTTATTTAAGTTTGTGATTTCTGGATGTTATTTATTAATCTCTTTTAGATTACTAGTCAGTATCTTGGTGTTCGTCCACAAGAAACTCAAAAAATTGTAGAAACGTTTGTTCCTAAGGACCCACCTCCAGAATATGAATTTATGTGTGATCCGCCTTCAATCTCTGCTTATGATTTGTGAGTGACATTTTGAATATTGAAAAATATGAATGCTATTATCTTGATAATGCATTTCTCAGAATTGATAATTACTGAAATTTGTTTTGTTTCAATAACGAAACACTTTTTAAGTACTTTGAAATAACACTCTGTAAGAGAAATAATAATTTGTACCTTTGGGATGATTTTTTTTCCTTTTTTTAAAAGTTAAAATGTTGAATATTTTATATTAAAAATTACTAGATTAACTTAAGATTCTATATGACTGAGGCAATCAGTCTTGCATTTGTTATTTAATTTTTGGTTTCCAGAGATGTTGTCAAACTGACAGCCCAATTTGTGGCCAGAAACGGTCGACAATTTCTTACAACTGTCATGCAGAAGGAGCAGAGAAACTATTTGTTTGATTTCTTGAGGCCTCAGCACAGCTTGTTTACCTATTTTACAAAGTTAGTGGAACAGTACACAAAGGTAATTATACATGTAATTAATTACATTAATGAGTTTCTACTTTTTTTCTTGTGACAGGTTTTATGGAATCAAATCTACATCTTTTTTTAATATAAAAGTTTAAAAAGTAAGTATATCATATTTTTATTTTTCAGATTCTTATTCCACCGAAAAATTTAAAAGAAAAATTGAACAAAGAGGTGAATCATCCTAAAGAGGTAAATTTTCATGCATTTCGATAAGATCCAATTAGGCTGTCAAGTAAGGTCAGGGCTCAACTACTTTCGTTTACTTTAATTCAGATCCTTGATCAAGTCAAGTACAGAGTAGACTGGGCAAAGCACCAGGATAGAGAGAAGAAAAAAGAAGAGGAGGCTCTTGAGAAAGAAAGAGGTTTGTTTGTTTGTTTGTCTTTTTTTTTTATTATTTTCCTTTATTTATCTCTGATGGAATGTGTGTCTCATTGTTTGATTACAATTAAAAGTTAATTCCAGAAGGATAGGTGCACATCACACAAAGATGAAGAAGATAAGATAGCTTTAATATTCCACCAATTTAATTGTGTATGTTTTTCACGTGTGTATATATATATATATATATAAAATATATATATAAAATACACACCTCAAGTCTGTGTTTTGTTAAAATCTAGATTTCTGTGATTTGTATTAGTGTGATGTAGAATGGCAGTCGCAACTAGTTAAAAGAATTTCTGATACTACTCTAATAGATTTTAAAAGAATTTAGTGAATGTAAACATTCTATGACAAAGAAAAAACATACTAAAATCATTGTAATTTAAACCACATTGCTTGAAAAAGGAACGTGTTGGTAATTTTTACAGGGGAGGAGCTAGTGAAAGAATATTGCAGCCCATAACTCGTATGTTTAAGCTTCTAATAATCAATTAATCATGTCAGCAAATGTAAAAATTAAAGTTATTTATTACAATCTTACACTATACTTTAGCACTTCCAACTAAATTTTATAATCTTAACCATGATGTTTTAACAGTTCAGCAAACTTTAGAAAAACAAATATCAAGTATTGAATAATACATTACAATAGTTAGAGTTAAATAGAGTATAAAAAATCTTGTGGCTGAAAGATGAGCTGTAAATACTTTTTGAAAAAAAAGTCAAGTTCCCTTCACCCTTAAGTGCCGTCGGGGTAGGTAAAGTGTTACTGTCACCTCGACATATAAAGGGATTGTGTGGTTAGCAGAACGCCCAGCTCCTTACTTCTTCAACTTAAGTCAGGTACCCATGTAAAACTGTGTGAACCTGAGGTACATTTTACCCCCTTTCATCAGTACCTGGAAGATTTCCCTTGTTTCTCACAGAGGATAAAACCCAGAACTCTCAGGTTGACAATAGAGCACTCTCTACCGCTCTGCCATCTGTCCCTCACAGACTGTTAACTTTAAAAAAGGCCACAAGCTAAAATCTTACTAAAACTATTTAAATATTTACAAAAAATATCATGTTGTGTATCAGAGTTGTTCATTTGGCTAAGATGGGTTTTGTTTTTTACTTTATGAAGTCTTAATAATGATCTATATAACCATATACATGTACCATGTATGTGTAAAAAAAACATGTAATTCTTGGTAGATATAGCTTTCAAATCAATATATTGTCTAAATACTTTGTGATTATGTGAATTAATTTTTTTTAATGTTTTGTCTTTAGTGGCCTATGCTCAAATAGACTGGCATGATTTTGTTGTGGTAGAAACTGTGGATTTCCAGCCAACAGAAATAGGTAAATGTATTTAAAGTTTATGAATTTTCAAATAACGACAGATTTTTAAAAAAATGTATTGTTAGATTCAAATGTTATATTAAGTTCTACTTTTTAATTATCCTTTTAAATGCCTCATTTAAAAAGCTTAATTTTTTTGTCTTTCAATAAATCTAAATAAATTTTCTTATTAATAAGTGAAATTTTATTTTTTTAAAATCTCTTCAGGTAATTTACCAGCCCCAACAACCCCTGAAGAAGTTGGTGCCCGTATTCTTCAGATGGAACGTTTTGTCAGGGGAGAAATTCCTGTAAGTTTCAATCACCTAATGCTGTCATTTTATTTCCGTAGTATCTCTTGGTGTATCTCATTGGTCATGAAGTTCATTTTGTTGTTTTGTCATCTAGTCAGCCATCACTTATGATAAGCCTTTTGGTAATTTTGTAGATTGATGATGCAGTTGAGATGGAGGTAGAATCTGAAGGAGAAGATGATGAATCAGATGAAGATGAAGAAGATAAAGAAATATCCAGGGCTGCTCGGCAGCATACAGAAGTTTCTCAGGTCTCTATAATTTATTTATTTTTAAACTTAAGAATTTCACATTTTCCACTTGAAATTTGTTCAGTATCAACAATTATTCTTTATGTAGATAAATGTTTTATTTTTTTTTTTATATATTTTGTATCCTGAAATGTATTTATTTGTTCAAAATTTTGTAATCTCAACTGGGATTGCTTAAAAAAAAATCAATACCTGTTTGGATCTTTGCTTGAATTGCAAGTTTGACTTAGTCCTCGGCAAATGACGTACACTGGGAGAAATATGTCTTATGATAAAATTGTGGCGTTTTTTTTTGGGGGGGGGGGGAATGGAATGTTTTGTTTTTTTTCTATTGTGGATATTTGACAAATAATTTTTCTTCTATTTTTTAAAAGAATATGGAAGAGTCTGATGAAGAGCTTGTAGATGATGATGAACGTCAAAGAGGAAGGCTTGCACCACCGCCTCCTCCACCACCTCCACCTAAAGAAGCTCCACCACCACCTCTGCCACCAGCTCCAGAAAGAGTTGTTATCAAAAAGGATTACAATCCTAAAGGTAACAGTTTTAGTTATTCAATATTGGTTGTTTGGTGTTTCTGTTCCTCCATGTTCATAAATTGCAATCTTATTTTTGTGTCCTTTTAGTGAAAGGAGTTAGCCATGATAATACATGTAAACGTATTTATGTTTTAACTGTGTGTTTGTTACAGGATAAGAATGTTATGTTTGAATTATGTGCTTGTTACTGGATAAAAAAAAAATTGAAAAATGTTCAATTATGTGTTTATTACAGCATAAGATTGTTGTATTTTAATCATTACAGCCAAGCCTGCCCCACCATCTGAGCCAAGCCCTGATCAGTTCATGATTTCTCCAATCACTGGTGAGAAAATCCCAGCACATAAGGTTCAAGAACATATGCGTATAGGTAAGTACATTACAGCTTAAGGCTTTGTTTATGTGTGTGTATTTATGTATTGTGAAGAACAGTGTAGGTTTAGGAAACATAATCCTATATTTGTTAATTTAAATAGGTTCAGGGTTATACTGTATCTTAAGGTGGTCCATGGGGCATTTAAGGTTTCTGGTGGTTGTTTTTTCTATCTTTTATTTTTTAAGCTACACTAGCCATTTTTGGCACATGCATACAACATACCAATTAATGAACAAAGTAATAAAAAAAAATATTTAAAAAATTATTTCAAAATGTATTTTGTGACTTTTTTGGTAAAAAAGTAATTTTAAGACATATTTTCAAAAATGTTCAAAGAACCAATTTTTAAAATCTATTATAGATATCGTAAAATAACTTTGCACAAATGTTAATGAGTGTGTTTCAAACAAACGTCCAATTTTTTTTTTTTGGAAATATTAAATAGAATTTTTTTTTATAATTTTTTTTCTAACCTAACCCCCTCCCAAAATTAACTTTTTTGAGAAAAAGTTGCATTTTTTGGGGGGGTAGGAAGGTAGACCAATCAAACGGTTGGACTCTGAGCATTATGGGGACAGTTTAATCAGATATATAGCTGTATGGGAGTTAGGCTGATACAGTTGTTGGGAGTGGACATAGCAGTAGGATGAAGTCCACTATAGTTGACTTAAGAGTGCAGTCTTAGATTGAGAAGATTTTAGATAGAGCAATAGAGTGGTCACTAGTAGCTTATAATTATTGAACATTGTGAAACCGCCTGAACTTGTAACCTGACTT
>JAGDYQ010000243.1:822817-844244 GCA_021962125.1 Bulinus truncatus
AGGTTATGAGTTCAGGCGGTTTCACAATGTTCAATAATTATTAGCTACTAGTGACCACTCTATTGCTCTGTCTAAAATCTTCCTCAATCTAAGACTGCACTCTTAAGTCAACTATAGTGGACTTCATCCTACTGCTATGTCCACTCCCAACAACGGTATCAGCCTAACTCCCATACAGCTATATATCTGATTAAACTGCCCCCATAATGCTCAGAGTCCAACCGTTTGATTGGTCTACCTTCCTTCCTTCTTACATAACTGGGACCTTTTATCAAATAAGTTAATTATAAAGAGCCTTTGCATTGAGCCGCCTTAGGTTAGACATTAGTTATAAAAAGAACTTCTATTTAATCCCCACCTCCTCTCCTTATCTTTCTTTCTCAAAAAAAAATTCAAATTAGACGTTTAGTTTGAACCACACTCATTAACATTTGTACAAACTTATTTTACGAACACTCTAATAGATTTTAAGAATTGGCTCTGTGACACATTTTTGAAAATTTGTCTTGAATCTGTACTTTTTTACCACAACAGTCATAAAGTACCACTCCTTGGAATAATTTTTTAAGTAAATGTTCCCTAGTACTTTGGTCATTGAATTGGTAGTTGTTGTACCCATGTCCCAACAATGGTTTACCCTGAAGCTCTTTAATTTTACTGATATAAATTACGACCACCAGCTTCCTTAAATGCACCTTCTGACCATTTTATTAGGGTACAGTATAACCCTGAACTTATTTAAATTAACAAATATATGATCATGTTTCCTAAACCTACACTGTTCTTCACAATGCATAAATACACACAAACATAAACAAAGCCTTAAGCTGTAATGTACTTACCTATACGCATATGTTCTTGAACCTTATGTGCTGGGATTTTCTCACCAGTGATTGGAGAAATCATGAACTGATCAGGGCTTGGCTCAGATGGTGGGGCAGGCTTGGCTGCAATGATTAAAATACAACAATCTTATGCTGTAATAAACACATAATTGAACATTTTTCAATTTTTTTTTATCCAGTAACAAGCACATAATTAAAACATAACATTCTTATCCTGTAACAAACACACAGTTAAAACATAATACGTTTACATGTATTATCATGGCTAACTCCTTTCACTAAAAGGACACAAAAATAAGATTGCAATTTATGAACATGGAGGAACAGAAACACCAAACAACCAAATATTGAATAACTAAAAGTGTTACCTTTAGGATTGTAATCCTTTTTGATAACAACTCTTTCTGGAGCTGGAGGCAGAGGTGGTGGTGGAGCTTCTTTAGGTGGAGGTGGTGGAGGAGGCGGTGGTGCAAGCCTTCCTCTTTGACGTTCCTCGTCATCTACAAGCTCTTCATCAGACTCTTCCATATCCTTTTAAAAAATAGAAAAAAAATTATTTGTCAAATATCCACAATAGAAAAAAAAATAATTTCAATTCCACAATTTTATCATAAGACGTATTTCTTCCAGTGTATGTAATTTGCTGAGGACAAAGTCAAAATTGCAATTCAAGCAAAAATCAACTTCTAAGATCCAAACAGGTATAGATTTTTTTTAGCAATACTAGATCAATCACATATGTGATTACAAAATTTCAAACAAATAAATTTCAGGAGAAAAAACAACAATAATGAATAATTGTTATTACTTTATAAATTTCAAGTGAAAAATGTGAAATTCTTAAGTTAAAAATAAATAAATGATAGAGACCTGAGAAACTTCTGTATGCTGCCGAGCTGCCCTGGATATTTCTTTATCTTCTTCATCTTCATCTGATTCATCATCTTCTCCTTCAGATTCTACCTCCATCTCAACAGCATCATCAATCTACAAAATTACCAAAAGGCTTATCATAAGTGATGGCTGACTAGATGACAAAACAACAAAATGAACTTCATGACCAATGAGATACACCAAGAGATACTACGGAAATAAAATGACAGCATTAGGTGATTGAAACTTACAGGAATTTCTCCCCTGACAAAACGTTCCATCTGAAGAATACGGGCACCAACTTCTTCAGGGGTTGTTGGGGCTGGTAAATTACCTGAAGAGATTTTAAAAAAAAAAAAATTTCACTTATTAATAAGAAAATTTATTTAGATTTATTGAAAGACAAAAAAATTAAGCTATTTAAATGAGGCATTTAAAAGGATAGTTAAAAAGTAGAACTTAATATAACATTTGAATACATTTACCTATTTCTGTTGGCTGGAAATCCACAGTTTCTACCACAACAAAATCATGCCAGTCTATTTGAGCATAGGCCACTAAAGACAAAACATTAAAAAAATTCATTCACATAATCACAAAGTGCTTAGATGATATATTGATTTGAAAGCTATATCTACCAAGAATTACATGTTTTTTTTAACACATACACGGTACAAGTATATGGTTATATAGATCATTATTAAGACTTCATAAAGTAAAAAACAAAACCCATCTTAGCCAAATGAACAACTCTGATACACAACATGATATTTTTTGGAATTGCTTGTAAATATTTGAATAGTTTTAGTCAGATATTAGCTTGTGGCCTTTTTTAAAGTTAACAGTCTGTGAGGGACAGATGGCAGAGTGGTATAGAGTGCTCTATTGTCAACTTGAGAGTTCTGGGTTTATCCTCTGTGAGAAGGGAAATTTTCCAGGTACTGGTGAAAGGAGGTAAAATGTACCTCAGGTTCACACAGTTTTAAATGGGTACCTGACTTAAGTTGAAGAAGTAAGGAGCTGGGCGTTCTGCTAACCACACAATCCCTTTATATGTCGAAGGGACAGTAACAGATGAATTCTACACTTTACCTGCCCCGACGGCACTTAAGGGTGAAGGGAACTTGACTTTTTTTTCAAAAAGTATTTACAGCTCATCTTTCAGCCACAAGATTTTTTATACTCTATTTAACTCTATCTATTGTAATCTATTATTTCAATACTTGATATTTGCTTTTTTAAAGTTTGCTGAACTGTTAAAACATCATGGTTAAGATTATAAAATCTAGTTAGTAGTGATTAAGTATAGTATAAGATTGTAATAAATGACTTTATCTAATTTTTACATTTGCGGACATGATTAATTGATTATTAGAAGTTTAAACATATGAGTTATGGTCTGCAATATTCTTTCGCTAGCTCCTCCCCTGTAAAAATTAGCAACACCGTCCTTTTTCAAGCATGTAGTTTAAAGTACAATGATTTTAGTATGTTTTTCTTTGTCATAGAATCTTTACATTCACTAAATTCTTTTAAAATCTATTAGAGTAGTATCAGAAATTCTTTTAACTAGTTGCGACTGCCATTCCACATCACACTAATACAAATCACAGAAATCTAGATTTTAACAAAACACAGACTAGAGGTGTGTATTTATTATATATATACTTGAAAAACATACAAAATTAAATTGGTGGAATATTAAAGCTATCTTATCTTCTTCATCTTCATGTGATGTGCACCTATCCTTCTGGAATTAAGTTTAAAAAACCTGTACTTTATTATCATGAATAACTGTTAATTTTCTTAGATGTATACCATACAGTAAACGATTAAATCTCAGCAAACGGCTGAGATAAAAGCTTATTTCTATATGTGGTACACTATGCATTTTTTTTTGGACTGCCAACTCATAAAAGTAAGAAATTTTTTAGACTTGCACATACACTTACATGAGAAATGTTTAGATACGTCTCCTAGATCTACTTTTAATTGTAATCAAACAATGAGACACACATTCCATCAGAGATAAATAAGGGAAAATAATAATAATAAAAAAAAAAACCTCTTTCTTTCTCAAGAGCCTCCTCTTCTTTTTTCTTCTCTCTATCCTGGTGCTTTGCCCAGTCTACTCTGTACTTGACTTGATCAAGGATCTGAATTAAAGTAAACATGGTAACGAAAGTAGTTGAGCCCTGACCTTAATTGACAGCCTAATTAGATCTTATCGAAATGCATGAAAATTTACCTCTTTAGGATGATTCACCTCTTTGTTCAATTTTTCTTTTAAATTTTTCGGTGGAATAAGAATCTGGAAAATAAAAATATGATATACTTACTTTTTAAACTTTTAAATTAAAAAAAGATGTAGGTTTGATTCCATAAAACCTGTCACAAGAAAATGTCTTATTAATGTAATTAATTACATGTATAATTACCTTTGTGTACTGTTCCACTAACTTTGTAAAATAGGTAAACAAGCTGTGCTGAGGTCTCAAGAAATCAAACAAATAGTTTCTCTGCTCCTTCTGCATGACAGTTGTAAGAAATTGTCGACCGTTTCTGGCCACAAATTGGGCTGTCAATTTGACAACATCTCTGGAAACCAAAAATTAAATAACAAATGCAAGACTGATTGCTTCAATCATAAGAATCTCAAGTTAATCTAGTAATTTTTAATATAAAATATTCAACATTTTAACTTTTAAAAAAAGGAAAAAAATCAACCCAAAAGTAAAAATTATAATTTCTCTCACAGGGTGTTATTTCAAAGTACTTATAAAGTGTTTCGTTATTGAAACAAAAAAAAATTCAGTAATTATCAATTCTGAGAAATGCATTATCAAGATAATAGCAGTGATATTTTTCAATATTCAAAATGTCACTCACAAATCATAAGCAGAGATTGAAGGCGGATCACACATAAATTCATATTCTGGAGGTGGGTCTTTAGGAACAAATGTTTCTACAATTTTCTGAGTTTCTTGTGGACGAACACCAAGATACTGACTAGTAATCTGAAAGAGATTAATAAATAACATCCAGATATCACAAACTTAAATAAGTTAAAGAATTTTTTTCAATATTTGTTTAAATTATTGATTCTTGATAAGTGATATGGAAAAAAAATGTGAATTAAATTTATTTTGCAAATGCATCTACATTGTGACAAAAGATATTTTTTACAAAACTATTTCATCTAAAAATTTACCTTGGGAGCTTGGGGTTCTTGAGCTGAAAAGATTTTTTTTTTAAATGTATTAAATCAACAAACATGATGACAGGAGTATCAACAGTTGTTAAAAAAAATAAATAAATGCACATATATAATGCACTCTCATAATTTGAATTTTTTAATAAATACTGAAATTTAATTAATGAAGCTGTTAAAACAGCTTTAATACAAAATGATGTATTTATTCTAAGACAAAATTTTACCATTATTTCTGTGCTCAAAGCTTTTGTTGTAAAAAGAAATATAAAAATGATCAACCTCAAAAAAAATATTAAAAAAATAAATTCAAAACAGCTTTAATTACCTTTGCCCTCTTTGAATTCAGCCACCTTGTGTTGGTAATACCCATGATATGCATCCGTTGGCTGAAGAAAATTAAACTTGGGGTTGTTTACTTCATTCTGTCGAATTCGGTTTTCAAACTCAGGGCCATTGCGAGCGACAAAGCTTGCAGTCTTATCAACAATGTCTTACATGCTTGTTAAAAGACAAATAAATTTAGTTTGAATATAATAATAAACTAGGTAGATTGCTCATGTTATTAACCTGCTCCATAGTTAATATCAAAGATTATAATTATGAATAGGCACAGTATGTCAATCATTCTAGAGCATCCAACCATCAGCTGATGTCAAGAATTTTTTTTTAAATGTCATGACTTTAAGATTTAGACAGTAAGTATAACTACTTAACTCTCAAAAAAAAATTATTCTCTTTCTGCCCCATAAGCCTTATTTAATTATGAATGTAATTTTTCTTCATTGCTTCTTAATGCTTCAGAATGCATCTTCCACTTGCTGCTATGGAGTTCACTATGTGCAAGACTACGGGATAAACTTGCAATAATTTTATAAATAGCACAATTTTCCCAATTATATTCCCTTTTTTACCAAATAAAAAAATACATATTATGTAACAGCTTATTTTGTTGAAGTATTTGTATTACATAGACTAAGGTGACCAGACCAGACTGTCACAAAGTGACAATACAATATAAATGTATAGTACACCTTAAAACAAATTTTTTTTTACAAAACTATCTTACATGATTAAAATTTAAGTAAACATTTTTCTGAAAAGTGAGTCAAATTCTTAATCTCAGGCCATAGACATAGTAGCATAAAAATTACATGTCTTTGATGATTAATGTTTTGGGAAAACCAAAAACTACACTCTATAGTATAGACTATAGTTGTATGCCTATATTTATTAAAGATGTATAAATGTAAAGAAATAATAGCTTCAATAGCGCATTAGTTTGTATTTTACACGTAAGTAGTTTTAATGTTGGTTGTGGCCCCAAGCAAAGAAATTTTTTTTTTTTTTTTTTTTTTTTTTTTTTTTTTTTTTTTTTTTTTTTTTTTTTTTTTTTTTTTTTTTTTTTTTTTTTTTTTTTTTTTTTTTTTTTTTTTTTTTTTTTTTTTTTTTTTTTTTTTTTTTTTTTTTTTTTTTTTTTTTTTTTTTTTTTTTTTTTTTTTTTTTTTTTTTTTTTTTTTTTTTTTTTTTTTTTTTTTTTTTTTTTTTTTTTTTTTTTTTTTTTTTTTTTTTTTTTTTTTTTTTTTTTTTTTTTTTTTTTTTTTTTTTTTTTTTTTTTTTTTTTTTTTTTTTTTTTTTTTTTTTTTTTTTTTTTTTTTTTTTTTTTTTTTTTTTTTTTTTTTTTTTTTTTTTTTTTTTTTTTTTTTTTTTTTTTTTTTTTTTTTTTTTTTTTTTTTTTTTTTCAGCCAAGAAAATATAACAAATGCTAAGACAGGGAAATAATGTTACAAGCCTGCAAAAAGTATCTCCTGAACCTAATAGGCTTGCTGTAAAAGTACCAGTTGATACTCGTAAAATTGTAATGAAAGATGGTTTTATATTGTTTATGTCATTGATTTTGAGTCGAGAAACACCAAATAAGATAAAAGACACACAATCACAGTAAACTGAGTAAAGTGCTAACAAACATTAAAAAATTTAACGGCAAAGGATACTCCTAACTTCTGGGGGTGGATATATAATCCCCACAGTTGATTTAGTAGCAGGAGTTTCATCTATTTTTAGTTCTTCTATTCGTGGGGCATCTATTGAAGGCATTTCTGCTTAGATGCAAATACACGTTTTTTTTAATAACAAAACAAAAATTTAATAATCACAAGTGTCTCGACCGGAAGTAACGACATTAGAAAAAAAATAAATTTTAAGACACGAAAATAACCGTAAAAAGATATGATGTAAGGGAAATAAGTCAGAAAAAAAAATTATACATGTTTCTTCGACGGTCAAAGGGAAATAATAAATAAGATGTTTATGGTTGTTTTATGGGAATTTTATTATAATGTTCTATTCCTAAGAATTACAATTATGTTAACAAAATAATAATAAAGCTGTTTAAAAAATGTTAGTTAATTTTCTTACATTATAGGTTAATTTATAAAAAAATAAATAATATATAATTAGAAAAAAAAGTGTAATTTGTTACATTTTTTTTTTACAATTTTTATGATAGTTCTTATGGATAGGTAAACTTTGCGGGGAAGAGGGTCACCCCATATAAATAGGGGGTATGCAGTGAGGATTTGGTATTTATGCCCCCTTTCCACACGCATTTTTTATTGAAGAAATTATTTTTGCGAGATGTACGCTACTTTCAGCATAAATCCATACAATGAAAGGCTGAGTAGCTGAGTATGCCTACTTGCCAGAGGCCCAGCGTTTACATCCACGATATGACTTAACAGTTGAGTTGAGGAGTTTTCAAAGATTATAATATGGGGGGGGGGGCAATATTTGAAAGTGACGTCTTTTTTGTCTAGGTCCTCCAAAAGTACCTTTGTTCTATGTAGACTATGTTTGCCTAGCACCCCCCCCCCCCCGAAAAAAAAACAACGTCATAACGGCCTTATTATTTATTTTTTTTTAAAAATTTAAACAGACCAACAGTTTTCTTTCACATGCAATTCTTTTTCAATCTTAAATGAATGGTTCCCAAAGTGTGGGTCGAGATGACAAAAATCATGGTGGAGTCCAGAAACCAAAACTGTATTTAAAGTGGGTACCGTGGTGAAGGTTCGACAACCACTTTCTTAAACTAATAATTTTCTTCTTTTCTACAGAGTGCTACTGAGTTTAGGAAGATTTAATTGACCCTGATTCTGCTAAAAATCTTTTGAAATGAACGTTTGTTGTTGTTTTTGTTGTTGAAATGTTTGTGATTTGTTATATATATATATATAAAAGACATTAATTCACTTCTCATTCTGTTTGTAGACGAGAAGATGGCAACAGTGGCAATAATTAGACTGACTTACAGAATTAATGATAAAATTGTACAGGACATTTTCCAATCAATTATTATTTAATAGTATTAGAATGGGAGGGGAGGGGAGGAGGACTATCTTTTAATGCCCAACGTTACATTCAGGGTCGTCTTATTGTATGGCGCACTGGCAGCCCCGTAGCCAAGGAGGGGGGGCACAGGGGGGGGGCGTGCCCCCCCCCCAGGTGTAGAGTGCTCCCACCCCCCGCTTAAAAAAGAAGAAAAAGAGGAAAAAAAATAGGAAAGGTAAAGGTGCCCCCTTGCTGGGTATTGGTTCCTCCCTGCTTACTTTGACCTGGCTACGGGCCTGCACACTGGTTTGGGAAAGGAACAGGTGCATAACTAGCGTTTAGTGGACTCATTTTCATGCCACAAAAATGTACAGAAGATGTATTTCCTGGCAGGCTTCGTATAATAAGTCCCGTAAGGCGTAAGGGACTGACCGCCACCTCACAGTTACATCACATTACCCTATTGAGTTGTCGGTGTAGTAGTTCTGATGCATTGATTGACCCTGCCCCGCCCCCCCCCTCCTTCCCAGAGGCCGAATTACTGTTAAGGTGGCCATACCTAACATAACTTTTTTTTTTCTTCTTGAAGTTGAATGCTCGTATATTCACACATTTAGCTGTGCACCTGATTAAAGTCGTAACGAAAAAGATACAAACAAAAACCATTAGAAAGTGAAGTAGCTTGGGTTTCTTGGTTTGGAATAGCCATTGCATGGATTAGGGAAAAAGGTGGTGGGGGAGGGGGTGTTGGCAACAGAGATGTTCGTAGGTAGGCCTATTTGGTGGTGGTGGTGGTGTGTGTTTATTTTTTTTTTACTGCTGTTTTTATTCTTAACTAATGGCTATATGTAGAATATATTTGCTGGCAAAGTTCTGTTTTATTTAACAATTTTACTTTAATTCAATAGTGATTTAGTTACTTATTGATTGGACAGAAAGCAGGGTCGTCTTATCCTACACACACAAAGCTGCAACCGGGAATTCTGGGATCATTGACAGACTTTTGACAATTAGAGCCTAAATACTCTTTTATCAACAAATACATTAAAACAAATTTATAAAGCCTGAAGGCTTGGGGCCCCCTGGCAATCTGGGCCCCACAAACCTAAGGGTGCACACAAAAGTCTAAAAATTAAATTTCAAATTCACAAGTTCTGGAGTTTCCCCTCTAGTGCTTAGCGCCTTTTAACTATCTTATCCCTTTAGCCCATGCCAATCTTAAGACAGCCCCAGACAGAAGAAATAATAAAATTAGAATTTAGATTCTTTTAAAAAGTTGATAAACTCCTGTATAAAGAGCACACAATGAAATTTAATTTCTCAATGGTAATTTTTGAATTAAGCTCTCTTTAAAGTAAAAGAGAGATGGTGGTAATAGTAGCATTTATTTAAAACAAAAATACCAGAAAGATGTAATTTTGAACAATTTTTAATCTCAGAACATGTCCAGTTCAATGAAAAAAATTTTTAAAGTAGGGTTTCCAAGACTAAATACAGCTTTGATTTATTTCTTATATTAGAAATCGAGTAAGTTAAGTAATTGTTTTCATTTTTACTCAACATTGAACAGCATATTGTATTATTTTTCTATTTAAATACAGAAAGTTATAAAAATCTAAATTGAAAATAAAAAAAATGAGGACTTGAAATCAAATGTCTTCAGTGTGTATATATTTCTCGTTATCATAACATTATTTCCTTGGAGTGTTTCTTATCTAAATACATCTAGCATATTTTTTAATGATTTAAATAAATAAATTTCAGTGAAGGTGAATACATTTTCCTAGCCGAATGAGGAAATCAAAGTACTTTTAAGCATTTTATTGTAAAAAAAAAAAAAAGAAAACAGATATTGTTTTGTAAATAAAACATACAGTTAATGATTAAATAGATTTTTGTAAAACATATAAAGAAATATAAATAAATACGTTTTAAAAAAAAATGACTGACTTATATAAAAAAATCACAGACTGTAAAATGTAAAATAAAACAAAGAAATTTTCTTAAAATAAATAAGTACGGTATTCAAGTGATAAGACAAAGCAGTAAACTAATAATTCAACTTTCCTTTCAACACACCACAACAAGCGCAAGATATTTCAATTACTAATGGCAGACTCTAAGTTTTCCATAAACAAAAAAAGTTGAAATTTTTTAAATGTACAATTTACCAGAATAATATTAAAATTTCTTATATGCTTTGCTCGCTTTCTGCTGTGGAAATCTATCACTTAGTTTGCAGTCGACACTTTTCACAACATATTAAAAACCTGTATTCAGGAAATTAATCTATATTTTAACTTTTGAAAAGACAATCAATGAGAAATGGAAAGGTAGAAAAAAATGTAAAAATGCAGAAAGTTTTTGTTTTCCCCTTTAGAGCTTTCCATGACAAAAAAAATTTGAATAATAAAATAATTTGAACATTTTAAGAATCATTCTTAGAGTATATGGCTTTAAGTGTGAGGAGGTTGTATCTAGAATATTTGTGAAATATATTTTCACATAAGTACCAAGTGCATTACCAAAGTTTTAATAGGACTGAGTTTACTATTCATCCAGTCTTAACACAATGAAAAAATTTATTTCACCCAATTGTCTGATATGCTTGAAATAAGCCTAAATCAACATTTGAATCAATGAAACCTTTTGACTATTTCTCAGCATATGTTTTATGTCAAGAATTTAAAGAGAGTTAAATCTTAACATAATGACATAAAAATAATTATGCTGAATCAAAATTTAATTAAGTTAAATCACTATTATTTTAACTTATAAAGGTTTTTAAAGAATTAGAACAGGATAATCAGTAAATTTTTGCTTTCAATGTACAGTATTAGTTTATAAAAGTCACTTCTAGAAGAAAATGTACAGCTCCATTATTTCTAAGAACAGAGTTTATGTTTTGCTTGAAGTTTTATTGTTAAATATCATTAAATGAGTACAAATATATTAACATAAAATTAAACTTGAAGGTTATAAGGTTGTTTGCCTATACCAGCATTTTTATACTTTTGAAACTTATTTTACACAAAATTTGGCATTGAAAAAATACATACACAACTCCGATATTTTAAAAATAACGTATTACTGCAAATCTCTTCATGCAAAATGTTACAACACATTTTCAGTTCATATGAAAAACTGAATTAAAAATAGCCCCTTGGAGAAAATAATTTTGTAGGCTAATAAATGGTTACATCCTAATATCAAAGTTTAAATGTCTTTATTTAATCTTGTAATAGTGTAAACATTAATTTCAACATGCATCGGCCTTATCTTAGAGCCCTGACTTCATCTTCATCCAGCGCTACACTACCCCTTGTTAAGTTTACGTCTACTTCTTTTTCTGCATTTCTCTCATCTTCACTGAAATGCAAAAATTAAAGAACAATTATTGATATTTTTGTACCCTGAAGATTTGTACATTTGTACAGTTCTAGCAGTCTGATACTGGGTTATAAAGTGGTTCCTTTATAATACCAGCCTATTCATACTAAGTTTATCTGAATAAATGAAACTTTCTGCTCATAGTCAAATTTTTCTTTCCCACTTCTTTGAGAATAAAATTGATTTAATAAAGCAAAAGAATTAACTGTGCCAGTTAAAGCTATAACTCCAACAGAAAAAGTAAATATAATAAAGTAATATCAAGTTGCCATACTCTTATAAGGATGTAGTGTGGTAGAGCGCTCGACTGCTAACCAAAAGCCGAGTGTTAAGCCTTGGTGTGTGCCAGGACTTTTCTTGGGTCTGATCAATGTCCCTTAGTCCACCCAGCCTACAAATAGGTATCTGACAATTGTTGGGGAAAGTACAGATGGCTGGGCATTGCATTAGCCACACAATCCCATAGAAACCATGTAGCTGCTGAAACAGATGATCTCTACTTCATCTGACCCCGATGTAAAGCCATTTATATTAGGGAAACATCACTTTTTTTTTACTACTCTTATAATCCATTAGAAGCAATTAATTGTATTGTTTTATACAGTTAAAAAATAAACTATCATTTCTGAGTGTGACAGGTTGTGAGCCCTATCTGCATACTGTAGCCCGATTAGCATGCTGCAGGTTACAGTAAACGAGTCCAGTCATTAGCCTATGTCTTCTGAGGGCTTTTGGGACAGATGAAGTCTAGAATTCATCTGTTTCTGTAGAGATGGTACAATAAGTGGTTGAGTGGCTAGCACAATTTCAAGTCGCCTATACTTCCCCAACTAGAGCCAGGTACCGATTTACTGGCTGGACTTGGGGGTACTGTCAAACAACTTTCATCAAGGGTCAAACCAGGGACCCTCAGGTTGAGAGTCAAGCATTCTGCATACTGGATCATTCCCCTCCCCCCCCCACCACACACATTGGCCTATGGTGGGGATGAAAAAAGGACACTACAAAAATGATCTCACAGATCATCTTAACAGATACTTAGATGAAAATTATCAATACAGGTCAATATATATATGTCAATTTATGTCTAAGTCAATGCCAATATACCAGTGGGCATTAATTGACATGAGTCCATCTAAAAGTATTTACAACCAAAATCATGGGTTATAATCCCTGGGCAAGACCTGAATTAAAATTTTTAGAGGTTTAATTTGCAACTAAGTAGCGTTTATAAGAGTATGGCTCAAAGAGATTTATAAAAACAATATATTGATTTAAATAAGAATATACATTTTGAAACCTGTAAATTTTAGAGCATTTAAAATCTTAGGTATTCGATCAGATAAAATAAAAATTCTTTTCCACTGAGATTGAATGAATGAAAAAAAAAATAATAGCCCTGGTATTCTAAGGTAAAGATATATATCTTTTAGCATCTCAATTATGTACAGTTTATACATTATCAAAAAAAAAAAAAAAATAGGAATGCTTACAATAATTTAGCCGCAACATCATAGTCTTGTTCACTAATGGATCTGGAGGAAGTTTCACTATCTTCCTTTAACTCATATAAACTCATTCTAGAAATCTGGCCGTCTGCTGTGGTTTCAAAATAAGAACAATTTGATTAAACCAAGCTAAACAGTAAAAAAAAAAAAAGGCGATACATGAAGAACTTTAGGTAAAATAATTAACTATGTTTCTAATAATTAAAAATTTTTTAGAAAGGACTGGAAACTAACCAGTCAGCCGTCCGGTATCAGATGCCAGTTCCCATTCTAATTGATCTAAAGCTTGTTTATCTTCCATGTCTTGCTGATGCGTTACATCAACATTATCATAGGAACTTAGATCATCACCGTCTATAACTAGAGAGGAGACAACAATATGGATTTTTCGATGCAATGAAACATAGCCTACCTCCGAATTTCTTTAGGCATTTTAAAAAATAGATACAGTCTTACTCTTTAAAAGCCAAGGATTATGTTAATACATTTTTTGACATGTATAGACCACTTGCAAATGTTGTCACTTCCTGGATACTGTATCTAAGATCCCATAACAAGAAAAGCAAAACAAAATGAAAAAAACTCCTGTTGAGACCTATGTAAAACAGTCTCCACTAAATAGTATTTTAAAAACATAAGGCCACATTAGAATCAAAGTATTCTTGTTTGTATGCTTGGTGTCACGTCTGCCTAATGATTAGGGTTGCAGTAATAGGCCAGAAAGACTAAATAATTAGCATTTTACAAAAAGCATTGGCTCGGAGAAGAAGGTATGGCCGTAATGATGTGCAGCAGCTAATATGATGATTAAATGTTGTAAATTAGAGAATGTCACATCGTATTCGATATCTGGACTGACAAAAATAAATAATTTTAATCAAGTAAGCTGTTAATTATTCATAAATTTTGAAAAGTTTATTTATTGATTATCGTTATCAAAAATTCATGGAGGTCACGTCGCTAAAATTAAGATTCATACAATTACTTGATAATAAAATTCTTTGATTTTTGCACACATTACAAATTCTATATACATTCTTTATAAAAATCACTTATAATAATTATTGCTGAAGGAAAATTAGCCCAGCTTTGTTCATTTTTAAAATTTTTAATGTCCTGCATGGTAAAATCAATAGCCAATGCCTACATAGTCTAAATAAACATATACTAAAATTTAGGATGGTTTATCAAACATTCCCGTTTTAATTCAAGTAATTTCTTGAAATGATTTAGTAGTTTTATGTTTCTGAAGCTCAAATTTGTTTAAAACTTACCCTTTTATTGACATTTATCTCACTTTGGAGTTTATACTGTACAGTCAGAAGAGACTGCTATTATTACTATTATACTTTTGATCTGGCTTGACATTTAATTATTTTGCCTTTCTGGCCTTTTAATGCCAAAAATACAACATAGTAGAGACACCCCATTTTACATACTTGCATGTGAAGGGGATTTCACATAGAATTCAATGGGAGTGGGTGATTTTTGGATCTAAGGAGCTGTATGCAGTATGTATTGACACTTGTAAGTGGTCTACATCTGGTAAATCTGATTGAAAATTTGTCAATGATGTATAAAAGAACAAAAGTTGTAGCCAGGCCCATATTATAAAAAAAAAAACAACTGTGTAAAGGAGGTTAGAAAACAGCGTAGCTTAAAAGTGTTTAATCAAATGCCAAACTTTTATAAAAGAAAGTAAAGTTCCCTTAAGCCCCTAAGGGCTCATCGGGGCAGATGAAGTGTAGAATTTATCTGTTTCAGTAAGCTCGGCATATAAGGGATTGTGTGATTAGCACAACGCCTCGCCGCCTTTACTCCCCCAACTTAAAGTCTGTTACCCATTTAAAGCTGGGGAATTACACCAGGACCTGAAAAAAAAGCCCAAGGTACTCACTGAGGTTCGAGCCCAGGACTCTCCTGTAGACAATCAAGCGCTCTACTCTACATGACCACATGTCCCCAAACTTTTATAAGGAGAATTTAAAAAACAAAAAAAAAACTAACCAATGGCTTTTGATTCCCTGCCACTTAACATGGACATTGGACGCGAGCTTATTGGACGCTTGATTCTGTTGTTATCCTTTCCTGTGAATGGTGTGTTAGCCCCTTTAGAAGCCAAGCTGACTCCACTGAAGGGCCTGATCTCAGTTTCCCAGTGCTGGTCTCCTCCGGCTGAAGATTTAGTTCTCTGTAGACTTGTCAGTGTGAGACCAATGTCATCACCATCATCATAGTCAAAGATTTCACTGTCAGTGCTGCTGTCATCTTTATGCTGACCCGCCACCCAGTTGTCTTCCTGAACCCTTGACATCATCATGTCAGCAATGACGGTGTTTTCAGGTGTCGCAGGATTCTTGATATATAGAGAGGGCTGAGTTTTTCTTAAGGGTTCAGATGGACCTAGGGAAAAGAAAATTATTTTATCCATGACTTGGAAGTTTTTTTTATTTTCATCTTCATAACAATCAGATATTTATAAGAGCCATAGGGTTAGGGTATTCATGTTAGGAAGTAAGATTTAAAAAAAAAATTTAGGGCAAGACTTGGTTATTCCTGAAATTCTGAAAATAAGTTCATCAACCATAAGTCAAAACATCATTTATGAAAAACTACACTGTTGGAGAACAACATTTTTTTCTTCTTACCTGAAGAGCTGTTAGGTCTCATCTGAGTTTTGTTTGAGGATCCTTGAGATACCTGCGGAACATTTGTGGAACTTAATGGCCTGTGGTCTGATTCAGATCTGTTCAATACATTCCTTGCATTCTTTATCGGTTTAGTGGTGCTTTTACTGACTAAGGATGACCTCCCTTGAGTTTTACCAGAGTTAGAAGCTTGAAACGGTTTGTCAGAAGAACTGACATTTTCAGGTGGTGGTTTCCTCAAATTTGTTTTTACATCTTTGTTTGATTTTTGATTCAACTGAGAATGTTCAACACCTGGGTTACTTTGCTTGGCTCTGGAGATTGCACTGTTTGCGGGTTTGATGGACTGGGACTTGGAAATTTCTAATGATTCACCGGCGGAGCTTTTTTTTTTGTCAGTTTTTATCTGCGACTGAGACGGACTGGCATTATGCTGTCTTCCGAGATCATTCTTTGGCGTCGGTGGTGCGGAGCTTTTCAAGGAAACCCCAGAGGATGAGGCACTTGAAGATTTCCTTATTTTGTCAGGATGCAGTGTTATTGCAGCGGTGTTGTTTTTGATTTTAGCATCCAAATCGAAATTTTTAGAATGATGCAGCCTTCGACTGGGGGTGCCACTCCTGGGGGCAGAGGGCACCCTGACTGCTGTCTTGGCAACTTGAGCAGCTTCCAATGTGAACATTTCGTCTCCAAACATAAGACCATTAGGGATATCCAGATCAGGTGAGACAGGTGGAACTCTGGACGTAAACATTGGAAATAAAAAAAGCTCATTTGACAGAGCATTATAATTGTAAAGATGATCTTAAATAATTATTAAAATAATAAAGAAAATGGTATTAATAAAAACACTCATTTTTGTTTATTTCCTTTCATAACAATAAATTTAAATTTATGCATTCAAGTAACCATAATTTACTTTACTAAATGGAAGTATGAGTTAAGAAATAAATATTCTTTTTTTATTACAAGTCCCTGTTCTGTAACCATTTCTTATATGCTATAATTAATTAACCACTGATTTGACAGTATTTGCAATGCACGCCTTTCATCTCAAGCATCAGTGCAATGGCTATGGAGGCACCGCAGGAGACTAGCACAATGCCCAGCCACCTTTACCAATGTCAGGTGCCCATGTTAAATCCCCAGTCTTTAAGTGGCGATCGAACCCCTTCAGCTCGATAGTCAAATGCTTTACACCAGTGGTCCCCAACCTTTTTCTCACCACGGACTTGTTCGGTGTTGGGTAATTTAACCGCGGCCCACTGGAAGGGGGGGAGGAGACGATGATCGTTTCTCGTCCATGGAAAGTCGCACAATCACGAGAGAAATTAATAAAAAGGAAATAATTAAATGTTTCTAGGGCGGCCCAGTAACATTC
The DNA here is from genome assembly GCA_021962125.1 of Bulinus truncatus. Classification (NCBI taxonomy): domain Eukaryota; kingdom Metazoa; phylum Mollusca; class Gastropoda; family Planorbidae; genus Bulinus; species Bulinus truncatus. The sequence goes on from JAGDYQ010000243.1 coordinate 840,004, forward strand.
ATTCCACGGACCGGTACCGATCTGCGGACAGGGGGGTGGGGACAATTGCTTTACTGCTTTAGTTTCCATTCCTATCAAAAAAGGTATTAGAAATATTTCTAAAAAATCCTAATATAAAAAAAAAATTAGGGTTAACCTGTTCAGTTTATTGTACAAAATTGTGACCTAAAATTTTTAAACTGTACCTGGATTGACTAGATGAAGGCCGCCATTCTGCTGCTTTGCCAGTAATGGATCCACTGTAGGAGTATGCCAAAGTCATGGCTTCAGAGTTCTCATCAACTTTAATATTACTTAATGGAATCATTTCACCCAAACTGCTGTCAGGCCTCCAAGACTTTGGTGCCATTTGATACACTGAAAAATGAGGAACCAGAGAATCTCAATCTGCTCCTTTAAAATATTCAGATTTAGGTGAGTGAAAATAAAATAATTAGCGCAAACAATGTTGTTCAGTTTGCAATCAGTCAAAGTATTTTGAGAATACAACAAAAGCAGCTGTTCAATGATAATGGAAATTTACTTTCATCTAAAAAAATTTAGGAAGCTAAGACATTAAGATACCAAAAAAAACGTAAATTTCATCAGATTGTAATGCAAAATAAACAGCTTCTAAACTAAGGCAGTGATTTGCAGTGAAATAAAAAAAAAATTGATGAATAATTAAATATACAAGTCAGGCAGAAATATTGACTTACATCTGTTGCTGACTTTTTCACTTCTGCTCTTTGATCTCTGGTCTTCTTTGGTTTGCTTTCTGGGACTGTCCTGGTTTTGTTCTGCAACATTCACGCCAGCCAAAAAGAACTGCTCCATAGGAGAGTAATAGATGTGTGAATACTGGGGCAAGTTGGTCATCTGAGCAACTTTCTTGAGGGCTTCATTAGAACTTCCTGTCAGATGACCTTTAAGGCTACAATAAAAAAAGAATCCAATAAAAATAATGACAGGTATGATAAACAAAAGAGATAATATTCTCAAGTCGTAAAAAAACAAAAAACAATGAATAAATAAATAATACATCTAAACGTAAACTGAAAAAAAAAAGCTAATTAGTGGGATTATATATATTTTTTATAAACTTTATGACAGCTCATCTGCAATACAAATCAAATGCTAACCAAAGCCTTAAAATGAGTCTTTTGCCATAAAAGTAAACAGCTTGCAAAATAATAAAATATTTTGAGGTTAAAGAGTAAGAGATTTGTGAATTCCAAGGGTTGGATGACTATGGATGCAGTGCCACTTCAGGAGTTGAGGAGACAAAGGAAATTACAGCTCAGGGGTAAAAGCAAAATCATTTGATACAGTTAATACCTTATTCTAGAATTAGCCCGACTCTCTGCTCTTGAGGCTGGCCTAGATTTCTTCCCAAGTTGGGATTTACCCAGTTTTGAGCTTGGCCTTCTTTTTTCCGCACATTCTTCTTTTTCCGAGGCTTTCAGAGGAACAGCTGAATTCAGATCTTCACTTCTATTGTCTTTGACTAAATCTGATGTGGAAGAGACGGGTGTTATAACATTTGAAGACTTTGGTTTGTGCCGAGAACTTTTTATCAGCTCACTGTCACCTGACATTGATGACACAGGTCTGTCTGTATCAGGTGTAAACATTTCAGTAATGTTGGTATGTCTAGTTAGTTTAGGTTTTTTGTTCTTCATCGCTTTGCTAGATTTACCCAAAGACTCACTGCAATATAAAAATTAAACAAAGTAAACAATGATGCTAACTATATTTAGTAAATTCTACATGTATAATGATATTATTTCATACTGTAAAGCTATATTATCAATACAGTAACAAATGTGAGTTAGAATGGTGAGTTTGCTACAAAATGTACAGTAATTTATTCATATTAAGGGATAAGATGGTAGTGTGGCAGAGCGCTGGAATTCTGACCCAAAAACTTAAGGAATTAGCTGAAATGATTGCTGGAACTTTTCTATGGTTTAAGTGATGCTCTTAAATGCACCCAGCTGAAAAATGGGTATCTGATAATTTTTAAGGAAAGTAAAGGTGGCCCAACATTGTACTAGCCACACAATATCATTGAATGCCATTACTACAGACACATTTGAATTCTCTGAAGGTCTCAGAAAGCTCTAAGCGTGAAACTTTATTTACTGGTTATGACATTTTTAAACAAACAAAAGCTATATTGCTTGAAATGATTGAATTGAAATAATGATAATACAAAAACAAAAACAGCAACTATGTTTGCACCTTTCTATGTTGTTTTCCAGTTTCCAAGATTCTAAAGGTGAGACTTCTTTCACAACATAAACTGATTTTTTGAATGCTGGCTGATGAAATATTTCCGACTGTTGGAAGAGAAGTGACTTTTTAAATTTTTGCTCATCTAAATTTTCTAAACATACTAAAAGTTTTATTGCAAAGACCTAATCAACTGAAATAAATAACCAGATAAAAATGAAACAACACAAATTTTTCCTTGACATTTCAAATGCCAACATTTATGTTACAAAAATTTACAAAGGGACTTACAGAGTCTGAAGAATCAGGAGATACAGAATAATTTGACGGCAATTGAATTTCAGGAGTTTCTGCTGATTTCACTGCCTCAAATAAAGACTGAAAGTCTATGTGGTCATTGCCTTCTGTGTAGACAAAAAAAAATCAAATGAGATAAAAAAAACATGTCAAATGTTTCAGATGAAACCTGATTTCATTTAGAAATATAGAAAGCTTGTCTCAGTCAACTTTCATTTAGATTTTTAGCTATTAGTGATAAATGAAATGGATTTCTCTATCTTATATTATTCAACATCAACAAGTTTTCTGCAACTCCTTAAAAAAATTTGTTATTCAATTTCTAGTGCTATGCAAAACCAAAATTTCTGATATCAAAAGTGTGTAAAATAGGAGTACTAGGCCATGGGGATAAAATGCCATTTATTGATCTACCATTAACATTTTCATTGGGGGACAGGTTTCTCCATCCAAACCATTCTGGTTACATTAGCATTGAATTTCCTATGCTTACAGACACAAGTTCATATTTTAAAAATGATATACAAAGGTTCACTTCTGCAGTAGTAGGAAAAGATTCTTAAATAAGTTCATTGTAGCTATTAAGGTAATTTAGCAAACATAATGTACACTATTTAAGTTCAAAATATTTAACATTATTATCAACATTATTTTTACAACCTAAAATAACACTATGTGTTATATAATATAATTTAGGAAAAAATTTAACATAATTATTGTCAGTTTTTGTATGTTGACTTAGTATTGCAAGTATGTTCAAATGAATTAAAAAAGTTTTCCCTTAAGCCCTTGAAATCATCTAGATGGATGAAGTGTAGAATTCATGGCGTGTGGCTAGCAAAATGACTGGCAGTCTTTACTTCCTTACTTCATGTCATGTACCCATTTTTTAAGTCGAGTGAGCTTGACAAAAGTTGATAGCACCTTATAAAAATCCTGAAATTCACAGAGGCTCAAACTCTGGACCCTCAGTTAGACATTAGAGCCTTCTAAAGAGCACAACCCTACATCTCCAAGGGTGCAGATGGAGAGGGAAAAGTAAATAATACCCTCCACCTGATCCAAAACTATGAAACTAAATGATGCACTTTACCTAAAACTGAATCTTGTCTTCTGTTATGGAGAAGTGGGTCGGATTTGGCAGAAAAAGTGCTGGAGAACTGGGAGCGGCTTAGAGCTGGCTCCATCGTGTGACTAGATCCACCTGACCTGGGGGAAGGCATCTCAGCCAACTCAGTTCTCCTGTGCTTTTTCAACATGAGTCTCTCAGCATAAGACAGTGTAGATTTGAACTTTATCTCTGGAAGTATGGATTGCTCTGTAGTTCCGATAGATTCATCCAGAGTCATCACTAAGACAAATGATGAAGCAAAAAATGTGTTTAATGTAAATAGGTATACTGCATTGCTATAGTATGTACTGGTATTAGAGTCTAGAACAAATGTGCATTCACTCCCATGATGTTAAGTAAAAACAATTTACAAGAAAAATGATTCCCACAACAAAGAAGCAAGTAGTTATAAAATAAGGAGAAAATAATTCACATTTAAGTTAGAATTAGTAATCAGTTTATAGAAACATTAATTCTGCCTTTATTCTGTTTTATAGATAAAAAAAAATAAAAACTAAACTGATAAGGAAAAAAATTCACGTCCTAATGTTTGAAGAAATAAAGAATTTCTTGTTTCACATATTTATTTTGATTAAAAAGAGGGTCTTTTCGAGGATTC
>JAGDYQ010000243.1:844744-855302 GCA_021962125.1 Bulinus truncatus
CCCTCGCTAGGTGTGAAGTGCCCCGGCTTAAAAAAAGAAGAAAAGAGGAAAAAATAAAGAAAAAGTAAAATTGCCCCCCTTGATGGGTATTGGTGCCCCCCCCCCCCCTGCTGACTTTGACCTGGCTACGGGCTTGACTCTCACCCTCCTTATAGATTATAGATTTCACACCACCATTTTTAAAGACTTCCCTTGGCGAACCAGCGCAATTAGGTCCCTGCGAAAATCACGGGAAAGCAATGAAAATGTTCGACCCGCTTGAAGCTAAAAATGCCCCGCATCTCTTGTGGGCGGCTGCCCAGCCATAAGACGGCTCCATACCTAGGGCAATCTGTGTGTGTGACCCCTCACTGACCTCTTTGTATAGCGCCATATACACCCAGGTCTCCACTCATTCTTAAACGTCGAGTTTTTATTGTTTTGTTTTGTTTTTTTAATGTGGACGGTAAATGTTGACTAGGTCTCGAGATAAAAGACCATAGTGTCTTGCAGCCGTGTGTGTGTGTGTGTGTATTTTGGCTCTCAGGGATTCATCCACGTGGTTACCCGAATACAACGATAAATTGGTGAAAAAATACATACACTAATTGCATGCAATATAAGATTTGATTCTTTTATTTGGAACATTATAGCTCCACCGGTATTAGAAGTACTCATGACAGGCCACGTCTTCCTACCCCACCCCACCCCCTTCTCTCTCCCTTACAACATTGTAAACATCTTTCGTTATTATTTTTTTTAAAGTAATCTATTATTGCATATCGGAGGCATCTTTTCTTTTTAAATGCATTTATTTTTTTTAATTGTTACAATATCCAAAGGGGAAGAAAAAAACTTCTATGAGAAGGAATGATTATAAGTATTTCTACTTTGTAAAGTTTGATGCATTGAAATTGGGTTATGGTCTTTTTCAGTGCTTTTTTTCTAGCGAAAAATGTTTGGGAACTCATTTCACATCTGTTTTTTAACTTATGTCAGAAAATACTATAATAGTCTATAATTGAATTTTCCACTGAAAACAAATTTTATTGTAATGGATATTTAAGGAAATAAACGTTTTTATAAGAAAATTAGAGACTCAAAGAGTTTATTTATAATAAAAACCGACCATGAGTTCCCACTGAAAAAAAGCACTGGTCTTTTTGAAAAAAAAAAAGACGGTCTGTGTGCCCTACCCCCCCCCCCATCCCCGGGCCTCCCATAGGCCCGCATTGTAAATTGGTTGGAAACGCTCCCACTATCCAAACAATTATCTGAAGTCTTCACTTCATCTCGGGCAGCACACATACCCCGTGTCTCGTGGCCTGTTTCATGCACCACCATCACCCATCAAATCACAATATATTCTCTCCTCCCCTCCCCCCCCCCAGCCATAAGTGGTTCTACTAGTTGCTGTTCTTTGTTGTTGTTTTTTTTTAACTCTTCGTGACTTGTTTCAATGTAGGCAAAAAATTCTGAGCTGTATTATCTAATGTATAAAACCGTTGTTCTCTAATAACATTGTTTTGGTTCCTACTTTCACAAACCGGTTTTTTTTAACTCTTCGTGACTTGTTTCAATGTAGGCAATAAATTATGAGCTGTATTATCTAATCTATAAAACTGTTGTTCTCTAATAACATTGTTTTGGTTCCTACTTTCACAAACCGGTTTTTTTTAACTCTTCGTGACTTGTTTCAATGTAGGCAATAAATTATGAGCTGTATTATCTAATCTATAAAACCGTTGTTCTCTAATAATATTGTTTGGTTCCTACTTTCACAAACCGGTTTTTTTTTCGGTTGATTGGTTGGTAATAGCCGCTGTGCTGCCACTGAAGATCAGTATAATTATGCCAGTTATTTCTAGAAACTTGCTCTCGTAAATGACTTGAGTGTTTATATTCGTAACGTTTTCGTTATAGAAGAAGAGCATCTCATTTTTGCACGGTGATAGGGTATCACATGACACCCCCCCTCAACTGCCGCAGTTCAAAATTTCATACACAAATTATAACGTTTGAGTTGCATCTCCTTTCCACTAAAGGGGGCCGTTCACATATTATAAAACGCAAAAAATGCCAATTTTTTTATCCCCTTCCCCATATATAACATTATTTTACACTTGTGTGATAAAACAAAAGTAACAAATTTGCATCCATCCCCCCCGCCCCTTCGGCGTTATATAATATGTGAACGGCCCCCTAAGACAGTTTTGAAAAGATTCTTTAGCCTTTCTGCATATTGGACTTTATTGGTTTAATAATACCCGAACTACTTTTTAAGCAAATGATTTTTTTTTGCATGTATGTGTGCTGTGGCTCCAATAAGTATAATATATGCAGTGCCCATACAGCTAAGGGGTTCTGAGTTTAAAGTTATGAACTTTGGTCTGATAACGTCCCGTGTATGGGGCGTATTTGGTGTAGGTAGATCGTAGGCTCGGCAAAAGTTGAGATAACGTGAACAGCAGACTGTGCAATTCAAAGTGTTTCGTTGTGAAACAAAAAATAATCCGTGTTAACTGGTGTCCAGCAAAACCTTCATGTCTCCTGCTTCTCACAGCTACGCAATACCAGGTCTGACAACTCTTTTTTTTTTCCGAAAAAAAAAATGACCACAGTTGGCAGTCGTGCGGCATACACGTACAGACGATTTGGAATGGCGCGTGACTTATTTTGATCTCCTCACTAAATACGTGATTGCGAGCCAGTCGCTTAGTTTAATTCATTTTTTTAAAATGATTACTCCCTGGCTGTGAGTATTAGGGCTGATTTTAATCACTAGTTAATTTTTGTTTGTGTTCCTAATCAACAAAATTTGAGTTAATATAATACCCACGGTGTGGGTAAAACCTCCAATAGGCCTAGTCTAGTTAAAACAAGTTTAAAACATACAATGCCGCAATTTAATTCTTATCCTCTTTTTTATAAAAAAAAAAGTATAACTCTCTTGACTTTATGTATTTTGACTCTTTGGCAGAAAGAATTCAACAGACATTTATTTATCATATTTTTTTTTATCAGTATCTATCTTCTCGGTGCCTCAGACAGGGATGACCCCCCCCCCCTCCCCCAAACCATGTTCACCCCTCTCCACAACTTTTGCAGCAAAATTTATAAATAAAAAATAAATGTTGCAAGCGACTGGGTTCCCTTGTACGTTCAATAACCCGTTCATTTGGTGCGAAATACTGCAGCACGTAGTTTCACCAAGATTTATTAAGAAACTCATCAAATGAAATAGTAAGCTTGTGTTCTGAGTTTAATTGAAAGTATCAGAGCTATGCAACAATTGACGTAGTTTTCGGACGATTAAATGACTATAATTTAGAATGTTTTCAATTATGAGTCCTATTTCAGTAACCACAAACCACTTGTAGTTAGATTTAAGAGACAATAATTTTTTTTTCAAATATAAAGAAACGTCTTTATAATTTTTTTTTTACAGATATGTGCATTACACAATTGAATTTATAAACATTTCCAAAATTTACAAATATTTACTGAAAGCTAACAAACGTACTGGTACATAACATGAAAGTGCGCTAACACGTCCTGTGTCCAGAATGGAACAGGCTTAATTGCTTGTTTTATCTCACAGGTAGCAGTGACAGTTTAAAATATAACAATATAACGCTAATGTGTAGATTATCTCCCGTATTAATCTTTACTTACTTTACATCGCTTTTATTTTGGATAATCCCCCCAACCCCCTCCCACACCTCCACTCCTCGGCCAACTAACCAAGATCACAGTATCACCATCTTGTGTTGTTTGTTTCTTTCCCCCCCCCCCCCCGGAACTCGATTAGCAGCTTATCTGTTTGAACCGGAACTTTATTGTTGTTCTTCTTCCACTCCCAGCCACGTGTTCACGACTTAGTCGGGCCATAGTGCGAATGAAATGGTTTAAAGTAGGCTTAAAGTTGGTTTGGACTTAAAAAGTTACATTTATCAGGCCACATACATGCAGCACTCTGGCCTGCTTATATGACGTATTGTATCATCGACATAAATTAGACGGATCTATCGATCTGATTAAGTTTACCTGATTAAATGACAATGTATCGTTGGCCTGAGTAAATGACTCTGCATTATGGAACTGATTAAATGATGACTATGTATCATGGAACTGATTAAATGATGACTATGTATCATGAAACTGATTAAATGATGACTATGTATCATGAAACTGGTTAAATGATGACTATGTATCATGGAACTGATTAAATGATGACTATGTATCATGAAACTGGTTAAATGATGACTATGTATCATGGAACTGATTAAATGATGACTATGTGCCATGGAACTGGTTAAATGATGACTATGTATCATGGAACTGGTTAAATGGCTATATATCCTTGACCTGGTTGAATGACTATCATGGCAATGATTAAATGGCTATGTATCATCCACCTTATTGAATAGCTTATGTTTCATCGGTCGATGTAAATGACGTTTTCATTGACCTGATTAAATACCCGTTTCATTGACCTGACTAAATACCCGTTTCATTGACCTGATTAAATACCCGTTTCATTGACCTGATTAAATACCCGTTTCATTGACCTGATTAAATACCCGTTTCATTGACCTGGTTAAATACCCGTTTCATTGACCTGATTAAATACCCGTTTCATTGACCTGATTAAATACCCGTTTCATCGGCCTTACACACGTGTGTTCGATCCTGTTAAATCACCGTATGCCATCGACCTGGCTGAACCCCATACCTCAGTAAATGTTGTTTTTTTTTTTATTTAAAACAAAACTAAACCACAACACATATTAGTTCAGCCAGAATGCAGCTCACCTGAATGGACCCATTTGACCAGTTCGACTAGGTACATACTTACTGACTTACTTACCTGCTGAACAGGTGTACTATTTGAACAGGGTCAATGGTTAACATGTGTGGTCTCTCCGTCGTTATTCCGTCAACACACACACACACATACACATACATACACACACACACACACACACACACATACATACACACACACACATACACACACACATGTATTGCTTTACGTGTGAAGTTTTTTGAAAGAGAATAAGAACATATTCGAGACTCGATATAAGTACATTGGTCTCTCTCACACACACACACACACACACACACACACACACACACAATGTATTGCTTTACGTGTGAAGTTTTTTGAAAAGTGAATAAGAACATATTTGAGACGTGTATATAATTACATTGGTCACACTGTCAGTACAAAAAAGAAGGGTTGGGGGGGGTGAAGCAGCTGGGGAGGAGAAGCGATTATAAGTCGCAATGTCAACTTTTTTTGTTGTTCTTCTTGGCCGTGCGTGCGTGAGTGTGTGTTTATGTTATGTATTCTTTTCATTATTTAGGACATTTGTAGAGATTTGCGGTCAAGATATAACCAAGCTCCCCCCCCCTCCACCGGGTTGTGTTTTAAACAGCTGTCCACTGCTTGCTGGTGTATTTATTTACTTTGACCTATATACACATATTAACTCGAGACATTCAGGGAATCACTTGAGTCCAATCTTGATCTAATTTAACCCGCGCCACGACCCTCCATCTACCTGCCGAACCTAGGTTCCACTTTATGGCTGTCATGGGTGGCTGTAAATCAGATATATGAATGCTCTGCCCCACCCACCCACCTCCCCACCCCCGCCCCCCTCAGATAAGGTTAGACAGAGGCCGCCATACTTGGGGGAGTAGCAATGCCCTGGGCGAGTATGCTGGGCCTAAAGTTTATATATATATATATTTTTTTTTTTTAAACTAGATGTTAATAGAATCTCTAAGCGCGGGGCCTGGGGGGAAGATCGCCCTAGTTGTCATCGCAAAAGGGCCGATACCGGGCTAGGCCTGCTACATTGGCCGTGAATGCAATGTAAACAATTGATCAATTAAAATAATAATAATAAAAAAAAACATCCAGCTACCACTGACACGAGTAGACTACAAACCGGTTTGGGGTAAAACGTGGGACTGAACTCGAGAGGGTAATCTATGACCAACGGGGGGGGGGGGGGGCAGGAGTCCCTTACCATGGCTTACACTGGATTTTAGACTGGAGGCCATGATTAGGATGGGGGCTGACGTAGTCAGTCAGAAGACAGAACGAATGAAATAAATAAAATTATTATATGTTGTGGCGGAGTGGGGGTGGGCTTTAAGCATGTCTACCATTGTGGGGCCCGCCATCAGCTTGTGGGTGTTACTGTCCCAGTAATCAATATGGCCAGAGCCGTTCTCATGGGTAGGAAAACTGACCGATAGCCTAAGGAATTCCCCCCTCCCCCAAACAAAAAAGCCCCCCCCCCAGTACCAATTCCTATCCTATGGGTGAAGTGTGCCAAGATGCCCCCAAATATATCTCAAGGTTTATGTCCCATGATTTAGATATTACACTGCAGTCTATTATAAGATTGTCCCATATTTTAGATATTACACTGCAGTCTATTATAAGATTGTCCCATATTTTAGATATTACACTGCAGTCTATTATAAGATTGTCTCATATTTTAGATATTACACTGCAGTCTATTATAAGATTGTCCCATATTTTAGATATTACACTGCAGTCTATTGTATAAAAATTGAAATACAGTCGATTCCGCTTAATTGGGACACATCGGGACCGAGGCTTTTTGTCCCAATTAAGCAGCTGTCCCAATTAAACATACACATTTACTATAATATTGGCTTCTTGGTTTGGTTTCTTTGAGATTTGTCCCAAATAAGCGGCTGTCCCAATTAAGCAGTGTCCCAATTAAGCGGAATCCACTGTATTCTAAAACAAATTCAGTTTATTTCCCGATTAAAATAAAATACACATCATATTACGCATGGCAGCACTCACACAACCCCCCCCCCCTGTAACACACCACATTACACCCCACACACACACATTCACTGTTTCTCTTTTCCTTCCTTTTTTTTTTTTATAATTACTTTCGTCCTGCTTTTGTTTACATTTTCAACCCCATTTTTCACTAAACCTTGAAACAGAATATGGCGCCATAGGTAAAGCTTAAGTTTCATTTCATTTATTCAGGGTGGGGGGGGGGCATGTTCTGTTGGTCATGAAATACTTATTCCCCGTCATCAGGTTACATTTGTTTAGTATTGGGGAGTAGAATGTCACGGAATATTGAGAATTATTCAATTCAATTATTTCTACTTAAATTGTAAGCCGTGTTTTTTTTTTTTACATCTATAACTAAAATGAGAGACAAGTTTAAAACCTAAACGGTGAAAAAAAAAATAAAACGATACACTTAAAAATTAAAGACCGAAGACAAAGTTTGCTGATTTATTAAGTCCCTTAATGACCAGCAAAAAAAGACATTATCTTGTTCGATACTGGGGAGTATTGGCTAAGATGACATTCCGTTGAGTTGTGGTGACCATGGTTGGTGCAACAGCGTCGACCTCATAAAAATTAGGCCGCCGACGGATTCTAATAGATGTTTCCCTTCAATTAAGACCCCGACAATCTCTAACAGTGGTGGCCCCTGATAACCTCTGACAGTTATGGGCCCCCTCTTTAAAAAATGGGCCGGAAAGATAAGCGAATTGTGAATGTGACGGGGGCCCCTGGCAAGCGCCCGTGCTGCCTAACTCTTACATAAGCGTTGGTGGTGATGAAGAAGTTGAATCGACGCGGTGAGCCAAGGAAACAGTTGTTTACCCATTGTGGATTGTAACAGAGTCAAGGAAGCAGTTGTTTACCCATTGGGGATCGTAACAGAGCCAAGGAAACAGTTTACCCATTGTGGATTTAACAGAGCCAAGGAAACTTGTTTACCCATTGTGGATTGTAACAGAGCCAATGAAACTTGTTTACCCATTGTGGATTGTAACAGAGCCAAGGAAACAGTTGTTTAACCGTTGTGGATAGCAACAGAGCCAATGAAACAGCTGTTTAACCGTTGTGGGTTGCAGCAACATAGCCAAGGAAACAGTTGTTTATCCATTGTGGATTGTAACAGAGCCAAGGAAACAGTTGTTTATCCATTGTGGATTGTAACAGAGCCAAGGAAACAGTTGTTTATCCATTGTGGATTGTAACATAGCCAAGGAAACAGTTGTTTAACTTTTGTGGATTGCAACATAGCCAAGGAAACAGTTAAATGTTGTGGATTGTAAAAAAGCCAAAGAAAGAGTTGTTTGTCTGTTCACAGTAAAACACTTTAAGTAAACTTTATTTTTGGCCTATTTTACCTATTTAAAAATAGCGTTTTCAAAGCCGTTTTTTTTCACATCAAATGTAATTATTTTTAATATATTCTTTATTTTTGTCAAAATTAAATGTGCCAATACTTTTTTTTTTTTATTTTTAATGGCACTAAAAATGTAAGCATCATTTATTTAGCTATGAAGGTTGGGCTAAGAAAAAATTATTACCCAGCAATGAAAACTATAGACCTTTCTCACTTGTATTCCTGCGCGTCAGCTGTCTTTGTGAAAGGGTCATAATGGGCTTCCGGTCGCTTTGTTTATATTTGATTAATACTTAGCTCGATTATTTTCCCTACTTTTTTTTGTCTAATATATGATAAAATGACTTTAAATTTAATACCAAAATTTAATTTTTGTGATGTTGACAAGTTTTTAAATTCACAAAATGTCCCGATATCAGAGAGAAAAGTTACGAAGGGTTACAAATACTTCTCTGAGAAGTATGTCCATGACATGAAAAGTTACATTTTATACTAAAATTGTTGTTTAAAGTTTTTATAATTGACGATTAGGGTTACCAGCAGGCCCGTATCGTGCGGGGGGGGGCAGGGGCCGGGCCCTGCTAATTTGCTCTACTTAGTAAAATGTATTACTTGCCCCCCTGCTATTGTCTGGCCCCCCTGCTGTAAAATGCCTGACCCCTGCTGCAGGCCCGTAGCCAGGAATACTGGATTGGGGGGCCGAAGACATTTTCGGGGGGCGAAGAAATATTTTTCGGGGGGGGGGCCGAAGAAATGATCGGGGCGGATCTAGACAACTTTGACGGGGGGGCAACACATTGACCCGGGGGGGCAAAACTGTTTTCATTGTTGAAAATTGGGCTTAGAGCAAAAAATATTTCAATAATTTAATGATTTATTACCTAAACGTGCGATAACGGGGGGGGGGGCAAAAATGGAGGCGCGAAGCTTGCGAACGGAGAGGAGGGGTTTGGGGATCTCAGTGAGTCCCCTCCCCAAGAAATTTTTTGCAGTTTGATATCTGGAATGGTGCATTTTAGTACCGATTGTTTAGCTATAAATTAGAAATATATAATTTTAACTTCGTTTCAATAATGCATAGCATGTTGCAGTTTTGTTAAAAATAATTTAAATAGTAAAGAGTTTTAATGATAAAAATTTATTGAGGCTGAGCAATTTCTGATTCCTGTTATAAATATATTTACCAATAGTTCTGCTACACAATTGTTACATAATAGATACCTGATTTATATTATTATACTGTTTGTTTAACGTACAACCCGGGAAGAACGACAAAGATGCATGAATAAAGCTTAGCTATTTGATATTTCTTATAAAATATTGAAAACAAAGAACAGATCTATCGACAACAACAGTCGCAATTATTCAATTTAAAATAAAATTAATTCTGCTAAAAAGTAAATTTGCAAATTAAATAACATCACTCAGAAATCACGGAGTTTGTACTTTATTATTTTATTATACATATGTATAAAAATGAAGTCAGATGCTAATGTTGTTTTATTAACTTAATTAAGTTGCTAGTTGTCCTCAGAAGATATCAATATATAAAACTATTACAAGGTTGCGAACAGGCTCATCGACAGAAATTTCGGGCCCCTGGGCTGATATTAATATTTTAAAAAGTTGATTGGCTAGCTCAGTCCGGGTCCCTAAAACTCGCCGGGCCCCTGGGCATTGCCCCCGACACTTGTCGGCACTGGTTGCGAACTTATATTATTATACGTTTCAAATTTGCAAACTTCGTGGTTTAGCCAGCCCCGTTGCCCAAGGGGGCACTGGGGGAGCCGTGCCCCCGCTAGGTTTGGAGTGCCCCCCCACTTAAAAAAGAAGAAAAAGAGAAAAAAAAAGAAAAAGTAAAGGTGCCCACTTGCTGGGTATTCGTGCCTCCCTGCTTACTTTGACCTGGCTACGGGCCTGGGTTTAGCACTGAATTTACCTAAAAATGCTTCAGCATTGTTAAATCTTTTTCAAATGCAAGCAGGAAAAGATTGCTTAGACGCTTTTGTAACATTGATCTGCGATATGGGGTGAGCATTCATGTGAGGGTTGAGAAACTGCTCTCACACACGGCTGTTGAAGCACCAAATGCCAATGCTGCCCAAAATACCCAGAATTGAACTTCAATAAGATTCAATCTTTTATGCCCAAAAATTAGATAAGCTATAATGAGCATATATAAGTATATATAAATAGCCTGAATGATTGCCAAAATATATAATTTTTTAAGTTTTTATTATTATTGATTTATTAAACAAAATGATTGATGTTTTATAGCCGTTATTTTTAAAATTTTGTAAAAAAAACTCAAATCATGCACGGGGGCTCAGGTCATGCACGGGGGGCTCAGCCCCCCTCTG
>JAGDYQ010000243.1:855802-870515 GCA_021962125.1 Bulinus truncatus
CATCCATCCATCCATCTATCTATCTGTTACGTTATTATTTTCAAATATGTAACGTTATTATATCTTATACTTTACAAGGCGTAGGATCGCCAAATATGTTACGTACACACTTCTCTAATACATATATATCAACAGCAACACTGGTATTTAAACTCAAAAATCCAACTTTAATTGCTTCTAAACATAGGTGAATATATATGTATATACAATATAAGTCCTTTGTCTAATGATGTCTACTTAAACAAATGTCACTACAAGTTTACAACTAACTCTTAGAATCTTAGAACTATCTACACTACTCTACGTCTAACTCATATGACTGTCAGCACCTTACTAACTCAATTACTGCCATTCACGTATTTATAAGGTCGGGGCGAAAACGTTGGTGCAACGTTTGGGGGGGGGGGGAAACGACGATGTCTGTCACCGAAACGTTTGGGGGGGGGGCGACGTCGATGAAACGAATCTTCACAAACATAGCGGCTGGAACCTTGACCCTGTGGTGAACTGGGGTTGGTGGGGGAGAAGGGCAATTCTACACGTCACACTATCCATCCATCTATCCATCCATCCATAATCATGGAACCCTTTCATTCTACACCAACTTAGGCCCCTCTGATCACACCCACCCAGCTACTTCTTCGTTATGTTGTATCACCCTTACTGCGGCCCTGCATCTATCTATCTATCTATCTATCTATCTATCTATCTATCTATCTATCTATCTATCTATCTATCTATCTATCTATCTATCTATCTATCTATCTATCTATCTATCTATCTATCTATCTATCTATCTATCTATCTATCTATCTATCTATCTATCTATCTATCTATCTATCTATCTATCTATCTATCTATCTATCTATCTATCTATTTATCTATCTATCTATCTATCTATCTATCTTTATGTCTGTCTGTCTGTCTGTCTATCTATCTACCTATCTATCTATCTAGTCTGTCTGTCTGTCTGTCTATCTATCTAGTCTGTCTGTCTGGTTGCCTGCCTGTCTGTCTGAATGTCTGTCTGTAAACGTGTTTGTATCAATTTCAGACACGTTTTCTTTGATGGTTATAATTCGCGTACCCCGAATAAGTTCATGTTCATTGCTCAGTATATATATATATATATATATATATATATATATATATATATATAGGTATGAGCTAGCCATGTACTACAATAACACTGGGTAGCTCTCCCGTGCTTCACTTTTAATTGGCGACCCCAAAAGCTCAACCCGAAATGTTTTCTTTCTCTGCTCTCTTCCCTTCCACCTTGGACATCATGCTGGCAAATTAAACTTCCGGTCTCATATTTGTAAACATTGAGCTTACGTCTCCCATCTTTCAATGTTACGGGGGGGGGGGGGGGAGGCGGGTCATTCCACAGAACGATTCTAAAAATTAAACGCAACCGCAAAAAAAAATAAAAATAAAAATATAAATAAAGTTCACTTAGTATATGGCCGGGCTTATCCAAGAATAATTGTTTGACTTTTTTTTAAGGAAGTTCGAGGCGAGGGATGATTTTATTTTGACAACTGTAGTTAGATATTTCATAGTTTACCACTTGTCACTTAGTTTACCGCTTGCCACTTGTAACGATTTTTCAGTTTTGCTTTCAGTGTACTACTAATGGAGATAAGTGCCAACCATTTTGACATTATTTTGTGTGTGTTTTTCTCCTTTAGCCTAATCTTTTAGTATTTAATGTTTTGCAGTAGAGTGACTTATTTAAAAAAATAAGAAGAAAGCAACCGAAATATTACTCAAAATATCTTGCGAAATTTTTAGCTCAGTGGATTTCAACTTTACTTATTTTTTGTTGCAGAGGTGATAAGTATTGCAAGATCATGGTTTATTATTGGATTATTGATAGATATTGTAAGATCATGGTTTATTATTGGATTATTGATAGATATTGTAAGATCATGGTTTATTATCGCATTATTGATAGATATTGTAAGATCATGTTTTACTATCACATTATTGATAGATATTGTAAGATCATGGTTTATTATTGCATTATTGATAGATATTGTAAGATCATGGTTTATTATTGGATTATTGATAGATATTGTAAGATCATGTTTTACTATCGCATTAATGATAGATATTGTAAGATCGTGGTTTACTATCGCATTATTGATATATATTGTAAGATCGTGGTTTATTATCACATTATTGATAGATATTGTAAGATCATGGTTTATTATTGCATTATTGATAGATATTGTAAGATCATGGTTTATTATTGCATTATTGATATATATTGTAAGATCATGTTTTACTATCGCATTAATGATAGATTTTGTAAGATCGTGGTTTACTATCGCATTATTGATATATATTGTAAGATCGTGGTTTATTATTGCATTATTGATAGATATTGTAAGATCATGGTTTATTATTGCATTATTGATAGATATTGTAAGATCATGGTTTATTATTGCATTATTGATATATATTGTAAGATCATGGTTCATTATTGCATTATTGATAGATATTGTAAGATCATGGTTTATTATTGCATTATTGATAGATATTGTAAGATCATGGTTTATTATTGCATTATTGATAGATATTGTAAGATCATGGTTTATTATTGCATTATTGATAAATATTGTAAGATCATGGTTTATTATTGTATTATTGATAGATATTGTAAGATCATGGTTTATTATTGCATTATTGATAGATATTGAAAGACATGGTTTATCATCGCATTATTGATAGATATTGTAAGATCATGGTTTATTATCGCATTATTGATAGATATTGTAAAATCATGGTTTATTACTGCATTATTGATAGATATTGTAAGATCATGGTTTATTATTGCATTATTGATAGATATTGTAAGATCATGGTTTATTATTGCATTATTGATAGATATTGTAAGATCATGGTTTATTATTGCATTATTGATAGATATTGCTGGTGTTGACAACGTAGCGGTTCTCAGGTGTATGTGAACCATTGGCAAAGGTACAAATTTGCGTCATGGTATCCCAGTAAAAGAATACACGGTAGTCTTTTATTTATAACAGTGTTTGATAATTAGGATGTCCTCATATACACGTAACCAGGGGCGGACCTTTGTCAGTTGAGGCCCCAGGCGCAGAAGAACACTTTGGGTCCTTTAGAAAAAAAGAGACGTATCAAAAGTTTTGAAATCGGGCTCTATGGGGCCCCTAGATATTTATGGGGGGCCCTGGGCGCACCCACCGTGCCCGTCCTTAAATCCACCTCTGCACGTGACAGTCAGGGATGTAGAGATTGTACAGCATCTGTTTTGACAACTGGAGGCCGCAACTAAGGGCGTTAACACTTGTCCTTGCCCCCCCCCCCGAGCCTTTTGAGGGCCGCTGTCGCTTCCCACAATATTTCATAAAATGATTTGACATTTGAGGGAAGGGTCCCCAATTAAAAAAAAAAAATAGATTTTTTGCTCCCTCCGCGGGGGGTGGGTGGGGGGGGGGTCAAAGATATTTTCGGTGGCGTCCCTGGAACCGGAAAAAGGGGGGGGAGGCGGGGAGATTATGTGATTGTCTTATTTTTTTACCCACGTCTAGGAACGGATCTCCTGGTGAACCTACATGATGAACGAGAAGATTAAAAAAAAACAAAGTCTCACACTAATGGTCTAGCCCTGCGGATGTTTCCACTTCAGAACTTTGTCCGCTCCAGTTGTCTGTTGTGTTCATTAAAATCAGCACACAGTGGTACCGCCCCGTACGAGAAGTATGCACGTCTGTACTTATCTATTTCCCGTCCGACTTATGATATTACTGTATTTCCCTGTAAGAGAAATATGTACGGCTGTACTTCTATTTCCCTTCCGATTTATGATATTCCTGTATTTCCCCAGTAAGAGAAGTATGCCTATCAAATTAATCTATATACTAAGACCAGGATCGTTCTTTGGTTGTCGGGGCTCCAGGCAGAGAATTATAGCGATATAAGGGCGTCCTTGGCAGATACTTTTTTTTATAAAAATACTCGAGGGGCCGTAAGAAAAAGTAACTTGCGGGGCCCCTATAGCACAAAGTTTGATATTAATTTATACGGAAGGGGGCCCTTTGACAACGGGGGGGCTCTCTATTCATTATAACAGCTCTTCCCATAATGCCACTGTAGTGATTAAACTCTGATCTCTCTTGATCCTTTTGCTCATGGTGTAGGCCTACTATGTTAGAATGAGAGACGTTCATCTCTCTCTCTCTCTCTCTCTCTCTCTCTCTCTCTCTCTCTCTCTCTCTCTCTGAACTCTCTCAGTGAA
The DNA here is from genome assembly GCA_021962125.1 of Bulinus truncatus. Taxonomy (NCBI): domain Eukaryota; kingdom Metazoa; phylum Mollusca; class Gastropoda; family Planorbidae; genus Bulinus; species Bulinus truncatus. The sequence goes on from JAGDYQ010000243.1 coordinate 860,088, forward strand.
ACTGCGGGCTGAGACTTAGTCTCTTAAAGCCCGTGAGATCAGACTTGCTGTGTCTCTCAACATCTGGAGACTGCCATAAAGCCCGATGGCCAGCAAGCTTACGGACCCACTGGTCCACTGCGTGGTGCATAAAAGACTGACTGCATCGGGAGCCGCTTCCTTTCCACCCAGCCATCGACCACCTCCCGTAGGACAGAGGTCTCCTCCTGCCGCTTATACCGCTCACACGCAGTTATAACGGCCTGATCCCTACGAATGCTCAGAGGCGGCACATTTGCCATGATTTCCACCGCTGCCGTTCATCTATAGACACCCCCTCCCCCCCCCCACCATATCAAACCAGCGTACCACTGATGGGTGACCGTTTCGTAGTGCCCCTTTCTTACACCTCGAACATGGACCGGCGTGCAGTCGCTAGGAATTCTCCACGGTGGGACATAATTAAATTCCGAGCAGCGTTTGCAGCAACAAGCGCGATGGCAATGAATAGTTTTGATCCGTCGTTTCGTCTCGCTCATTTATTCATAAGCCACTGGTGGGTTATATAAATACTTGAACTAAATTAACAAACGAAACAAAAAAAAATTAGAAATCAATATACATCTCAGAATCTTTGAGCATAGAACATCATAGCTTGGACCGTTCTCATGTACATCTCAAAATGTATAAATACATAAATAAAAACAAACAAATATAGCAAACAATTCATTCGTGTCAATATCACGTGATGTGATGTTAACAAGCCTTACTGTCTGATTTATGTGCACTCATTTGAAGAGGATGAATTTAGTCTCAATATATTGGACAGGAATCAGACAATTCGCTTACAACATAACGCTACGATATATAGTTCTTTTCCCAGTTCTTTATTAAATTATACAACGAAACTTTCACAAACATCATTTTTTTTTAAAGAACATTTATTTTTTTTTTATTCAATTGAAAAAAAAAAAAAAAACTACAAAATTTGAGTTATATAGGTACCTGACTTTGACGGCCATTCTTAAAAAAAAATCCCCTTATCCCTAACGGGCCATCATCGGGGCAGATGAAGTGTAGAATTCATCTGTTTCTATAACCTCGACATATGAAGGGATTGTGTGGTTAGCACAACGCCCAGCCGCCTTTACTTCCCCCATTTCAAGTCAGGTACCCATTTAAAGCTGGGTGGACTTGAGGGACGACTTTAAAACAAATTTCACCTGGAAAAATTCCCATGGTCCTCACCGTGGATCGAACCCAGTCGAGTATCTACACCATTCGGCCATCCGTCCCACTTGCTGCCAGTCCTTAACGAAAAGATTATGACGAAAGAAAGAAAAAACAAACTGACCTTCCCACCCTCGTTAAATGAAGTAGAAAATAAAATATGCAAAGTAATATGTTGCTCACGTGACGGCTAAAAAAAGAGACGATCGCGAGCAATTCTAAAAACTATAAGTGTGCTGTGTGTTGCAAAGCTGCGTGTGCCAGAAGTGTGTCAGACGCTGTAAAATAAACTCCAATATAAACAAACGTATTGCTCGGATGGTGCTGGCTTGATTATGTATTTTAAAGGCGCGTCAATGGCGGTGATGTTGTGCAAGGGAGGGGGTGATTATCGTCTACGGTTCAAATCCCTGGTATGTAAGTTACGCGTCTAGTGCCTTTGAACGGCGCGGGGGAGTTGAAATAAATTATATGGACACTTGGGTGGGGGGTGGTTGGCGTGGGGGTGGGCGGTCGGGGGGGTGGTATAGTGAAGGACACTGAGAAAGTGAATTATAGAACACAGTAATGCATAATACAAAAGGGTAGTGGGACGGATGGGATGGCCGAGTGGTGTAGATGCTCGACTGTCGACCTGAGAGTCCTGGGTTCGATCCTCGATGAGAATCCCTTCAAGGGAAATTTTCCAGGTCCTAGTGAAAGTTGATTTAAATCCCTTTAAGTCCATTCAACTTTAAATGTATACCTGACTTTTTAAGTTGGGGAAGTAAAGGCGGCTGGGCGTTGTGCTAACTACACAATTCCTTTTATATGACGTGGTTACAAAATAGATGAATTCTAGACTTCACCTGCCAAAGAGCATGTAACTGTCCCACGAAGTGGATCTACTGACAGCCAAGACCTAAAATATTGATTGTAACGATAGGTCAAGTTTGATTTATATAATTATGGTTAAATACATGTTTTTTTTTAAATATGTGTATAATAAAAACAAAATGGGACCACCTTGGTATAAACGGGCTCGTGATACGCTTAATGGGGAAACATACATGCTGTTCTTCTCGAGGCCTGATTATATGATAGCCCACCCAGCCTGGGTGCCTGACTTTAAAATTGGGAAAAGTAGAGGCGGCTGGGCTGGGCGTTGAACTAATCGCACAATCTCTCAATATGCCATGGCTACTGAGATAGTTGACTTCTATACTTCATCTGCCCCGATAAACTCTTATTAATTCTGTTAGTTCAATTATATACATACTACCTACATCGGAGTTTTTTTTTATGTTCTCCGCACTTCTCACTGATGTCAGAGTGATCCAACGTGACCTTGACATTTGTATTACCTTGTTTTAACTGGGGGGAAAAAAGGCGGGGGGGGGGGGGGGAGAGGTGATATTCGGATGAGTTAGTTACGTGAAAAGTTTTACATCCTCACAGACTGATAAAAAAAAATTACAGGTGTGGCGTTAGGATAGGAATGTGGGAGATTTGAACTTAAGATCTGCGTGCAAGGGATGTACAACTCAAATAATATTGCGTCGTGGGTCACTGGTTAGTACTCTGGCCATATAACCCCGTGTTTCTGGGGGGTCAAGTGTCCCAAAACTAATTGGTCAGAAGTGATTAGGAAGTGCACAACACGCTGACAAGTCCATCCAGCTTTAAATGGGTACCTGACTACATGATTTGACTAGTAAACGAAGAGGCTTAAAATATTAATTCTATTATTAAACAACAATACACTGGGGGGAAAAAAATGACACAAAGGTCTAATACGTCCGCGGCTTTCAACCTTTTTCAGCGACTGTAGCCCAAAAGGGTACGAAAGTGTGTCCGCGGCTTTCAACCTATTTTCAGCTACTGTAGCCCAAAAGGGTACGAAAGTGTGTACGCGGGTTTCAACCTATTTTCAGCGACTGTAGCCCAAAAGGGTACGAAAGTGTGTACGCGGGTTTCAACGTTTTTTCAGCGACTGTGGCCCAAAAGGGTACGAAAGTATGTCCGCGGGTACCCCTAGTTACACGTAAGTTCACGGAATCAATGTAGGCCTACTTATTTTCACAATGGACTTGTCTTACCTATTTATTGTTGGCTTGGGGGAATAAGTCACGCAAAGCTAACAGGCGACCCTTCATCAAACTCTTTGGTTGTTTTTAAAAAAAACCAAAATAACATGTCGCTGCACCCTTGCGCCTAACCTTCAACGTACCCCCCCCCCCTTAGCTGGGGGGAGGGTGGTGGTGGAGGGGGTGCGCATCGGTTTGAGAATTTGCGGTTATACATTGTGCGTTGTTCTTCTCTCACGATTACAGCTGGAATCGTAGAGGGGGAGGAAAAAAAAATATTAAAACACACACTTAACGGTAGAGCTTATTGTAGGCAGAGTGCGGAGTCCCCTCCCCCCCCCCACCACGCCCTCACCCCCCAGGAGGTAATGAAGATTAATTGTTATGTGTGTACCGATGACTGCTGTTGGACACGAAGGAGAAAAGGGTGGGGGTGGGGGAGAGAGGGAGTGGGTGGGGGCGGCTTTAGCGATAGTTGCAAGGAAGAGGCCTGTGAGTAATTCTTTTCCCCACTACCCCCTCTCTCTTCCATCAAACTCTCTACTCCCCCCTCCCTACCCCCCCCCTCTAACTGTTGGACGCCGCGGGATGGCCGAGTGGTGTAGATGCACACACACACATAATAACTAACGAGAGCAGATTTTTTGTTCTCAACTGTTGTGCGTGGCTAGCATTTTGATGAGAAGTGTGGGGAGCAGGGTGGGGGGGGGGAGAGCAATCGCACTCTTTATTTTGGGAGGAGGAAGAGGGATAGAGATGTGAGTGTGTGTGTGTGTGAGTTGGGGAGGGTGGGCTGCATCTGTGTGGCACGGACCTAAGGGTGTGTGTGTGGGGGGGGGGACGAGGGTTGAAGGGGGCAATGACGTAGCCAATGAACAAGTACCAGACATATATAACAAAATTGCCACGACGCGGTATCCTATATTGAAGAGATATTTCTTGCAGTGGCACACACACACACACACAAACATTCTTCTTGCATTCGTACTCTACTCACACGTCTTTGTTACAGTCGTACTCACACGTCATTGTTACAGTCGTACTCACACGTCATTGTTACAGTCGTACTCACACGTCATTGTTACAGTCGTACTCACACGTAATTGTTACAGTCGCACTCACACGTTATTGTTACAGTCGTACTCACACGTCATTGTTACAGTCGTACTCACACGTCATTTTTACAGTCGTACTCATACGTCATTGTTGCAGTCGTAGTCACACGTCATTTTTACAGTCGTACTCATACGTCATTGTTGCAGTCGTAGTCACACGTCCTTGTTACAGTCGTACTCATTCGTCATTGTTACAGTCGTACGCACACGTCATTGTTACAGTCGTACTCACACGTCATTGTTACAGCCGTACTCACACATCACTGTTACAGTCGTACCCACACGTCATTGTTACAATCGTACTCAAAGGTCATTGTTACAGTCGTACTCACACGTCCTTATTACAGTCGTACTCATACGTCCTTGTTAAGTCGTACTCACACGTCCTTGTGTCATGCATCCACGTGACAAATAAAGAATGTACATTGATACACCGGTGTCGGTAACATAACCAGGAAAACAAAAATAGACATAATTAAAAAATAAATTAATTAATCATATACTGTTACTCGATATGTAATCGATTCAAAATGGTTCTTATGGATAGATAACTAAGGCGACCGCTTAGGCCCCCCTTCCATTTAATATCTTTTTGTTTTAGGGCCTAGACAGCTAATGTTTCCTTGGGGCCCATCCCCAATAAAGAAAGCCTGTTAGATTACTTGGCATATAATCAAAGCGATATATAATACATTTAAACATAGTATATACATTTATTAGAAGATTTCGATATCGGAATGGATGTATTGATAATGAGAGATCGAAACTGATATCTTGATAGAAAAATAATAGTGAAAGTCTGAGATATATTAATGGGTGATCGGGGACATGTTCAAGTCATTGACTGAGCAAAATCAGTAACATACTGATCTGGACATATTGATCTGGACATATTGATCTGGACATACTGACCTGGACATACTAATCTGGACATATTGATCTAGACATACTGATCTGGACTTATCGATCTGGACATACTGATCTGGACATACTGATCTGGACATACTGAACTGGACATACTAATCTGGACATATTGATCTGGACATACTGATCTGGACTTATTGATCTGGACATACTAATCTGGACATACTGATCTGGACATACTAATCTGGACATATTGATTTGGACATACTGATCTGGACATATTGATCTGGACATATTGATCTGGACATACTGATCTGGACTTATTGATCTGGACATACTGTCTGGACATACTGAACAGGATATATTGATCTGGACATATTGATCTGGACATATTTACCTGGACATACTGACCTGGACATATTGATCTGGACATATTGATCTGGACATATTGATCTGGACATACTGAACAGGACATATTGATCTGGACATATTGATCTGGACATATTAATTTGGACATACTGATCTGGACTTATTGATCTGGACATATTGATCTGGACATATTTATCCGGACATACTGACCTGGACATATTGATCTGGACATATTGATCTGGACATACTGAACAGGACATATTGATCTGGACATATTGATCTGGACATACTGACCTGGACATACTGATCTGGACATATTGATCTGGACATATTGATTTGGACATACTGATCTGGACTTATTGATCTGGATATACTGATCTGGACATATTTACCTGGACATACTGACCTGGACATATTGATCTGGACATATTGATCTGGACATACTGAACAGGACATATTGATCTGGACATACTGACCTGGACATACTGATCTGGACATATTGATCTGGACATACTGATCTGGACATATTTATCTGGACATACTGACCTGGACATATTGATCTGGACTTATTGATCTGGACATACTGATCTGGACATATTGATCTGGACATATTGACCTGGACATATTGATCTGAACATATTGATCTGGATATAACTGACCTGGACATATCGATCTGGATATAGGGATCTGACCTATTGATCTGGATATAGTGATCTGGACATATTGATATGGACATACTGATCTGGACATATTGATCTGGATATATTGATAAAGGACATACTGATCTGATCTGGACATATTGATCGTAACATACTACCTGGACATACTGATCTGGACATACTAATCTGAACATATTGATCTGGTCATATTGATCTGGACATACTGACCTGGACATATTGATCTGGATATAGTGATCTGGATCTATTGATCTGAATATAGTGATCTGGATATATTGATCTGGATATACTGATAAAGGACATACTGATCTGGACATATTTATCTGGACATATTGATCTAGACGTAGTGATTGGGATATTAATCAGTCATGAGTAGGATAAAAAAATCGGTGTACAAAATCAACAATGAGCTTTTACTAAGCTGGATGAGGAACAGATTTCTAATCAAAATTTCTGGACTAATACCAGAACGAAATCAAAGAAATGATTCAGAAACAGGCCCTGTGATCTAATTGCCATCAGTGTAGCAAATATGAACCAACATTCAACATTTTGCATCATCTCGAGCCAAACAGCTAGCATTTGTATCACCGTGAACCAACCAACATCCAACAATTCATCATCTGGAACGCATTTGCAAAGTTCTTCGTACCTGAGTTTTTTCCCTGATGAATTTGTTGAAATATTTCTTTTTTTTTTTTTCGTTTCGTTTCTCTCATTTTTAAATGTTGCGCAGTTTTTATTTATTTTATTTTGTATATTTTCCGTCCACACTTTTCTATTTTACGCCCCCCCCCCCCCCCCACGTGTCAACTCTTTTTTTTTTTGTGTGTATAGTTTCCATTTTTCCAGTTTAACACAAGAGATCAGTTTTTTTTTTCTTTTTCAAAGAACCCGATAATCAGATTTATGCCTGCATTTCGCACGGACAGAAATTCCCTAAAGGTTTGGACATATTGCAGCTCACACAGACGGCGTGAATTGATTGGACACCCCCACCTGTGTGTGTGTGAGTATATATGTATGTGTGTGTGAAAGAGATATGAGGTAAATAAATACATTGGATGTTGTCAATTGAAACAAAACCATTGGAATGCGAGTAAAATGTAAATACCATTTTTTGTTTACCATTAGTTGCTCAGTATGTCTCTTTATCAATGACTGTAGCCGGAATAAGAAGGAGGGTGAATGTGTGTGTGTGTGTGTGTGTGTGTATGGAGGGTCGATGTTTCTTCCAAGTTGGGATGGAAATAAAAACTATGGGCGCCACATAACGGCATACAGGCTTACTGAAAAAAAGTGTGAACTCACACATGTATCGAGGCTTGAGTGTTCCCGATCATAATTCTTATAGGAAATGTTATTGATGTTTTTATGTTATATACAAAGTACAAACGAATATGGCCGATATCACTGAAAGTCAAACTAGCCGGCTGTCTAGCTGTTTCTCCCCCCCCCCCCAATGCTCAGGGCACCCTCCTGCTAGGACTTTTATTTGCCGTTACCTAAACGGACTAACATTACTTAAAGTTGAGGGGGGGGGTAAGAAGGGCGCCCTATTGTCAAAGATTACAAGGGGCTCAAGATTTTTCCACCGGTGACTTTTATAACGTTTTTGCTTTGGGCCGCCAAAAGTAAGGACGTACCTGTACCCACCATCCAAATACAAATACCTATTTGTCCATCCATTTATCCATCCATCCATCCATCCATCCATGTATCTATTCATTCACCTATCATTGGGTGCGTCTTCTTTTTCAGCCGCACTATGTTTGTATTTTTAGAGCATTTTCGAAAAAAAATGCTCTATTGTCCCCGTTTTGTCTGTCTGTCTGTCCGCCATCACCCTAGATCTCAGCAACTTTAAGTCCTAGACCCATGATGTATATATCATTTTATAGGTCTTGGCCTGCCATGTGTGCAGCGAAATTCCATTTCGCGATCTGACCTCTCAGGGCCGTAAAAGGGGGCTTATAAAGTACCGTTTTTTACTATATAACCTATATTAACAAAGGAGCGCTCTATATCTCAGCAACCATAAGTCCTAGACCCATGATGTATATATCATTTTGTAGGTCTTGGCCTGCCAAGTGTACGTCAAAAGTCCATTTCGCGATCTGACCTCCCAGTGCCAAAATATAAGAGTTTCTTAGATACCGTTTTTGCTTATATTTTAAATATAAATAATAAAAGCTAATCAAAAGGGGCGTAATCATTTTTTTATTTGTGTAACAGTTATTCAACATAATTACTTCCCTCTCATTAAAAATAATGCTCTAAAATGTCCTTTGTCCGAAACGGAAAAGACTTAAATTGCTTGTTTTTAATTCTGCACCAAGTCTGATGACACTAAGTCAACTCACTTATAAAATTAAATATATCTCTCCCCCTCTCCACCCTCTCTCTCTCTCTTTCTCTCTCTCTCTCTCTCTCTCTCTCTCTCTCCCCCCTCTCTCTCCCTCACTCCCTTCCTTTACACTTAGCAAAGTGAAAGTAGAAAAACAAATACCCCAGGTAAATAAACAGATAGAACTGTGCTGTAATACTTAGAACTTGAGAACATCAGCTGTCATGAGTATATCATTCTACCTTCTTTTTTGTTTTGTTTTAATTCATGCAGCCGTGATGATAAAAACGGCAGAGAATAAAATTCATTGTGTACTTTCAATATTGATGATGCCATCGATATATAATTTGTCTAGATGGTTTAAATATTTTGGCAACATTCCTTCTTTTTCATTCTTACCTGGCAACATTTTCTTTTTTGATGTTTGCTTTAAAATGTTTCGCCTTCTTTCTTTCTTCTATGTCTCAATCATCTTCTACGGCGCTCACTTCCACCCCTCCCCTCCCCTCCCTCCATCCCCTTTCACACTTGTTCTAGTTACAACGAGCTGTTGGTATGTGTGTGAGTGTGTGTGAGTGAGTGTGTGTGAGTGAGCGTGTGTGAGGGAGTGTGTGTGAGTGATTGTGTTTGTGAGAAGAGTAAGTGTGTATGAAACAGTGTGTGTGTGAGTGTGTTAGGGTGAGTGAGTGTGTGTGTGAGTGAGTGTGTGTGAGTGTGTGTGTGATGGAGTGTGTGTGAGTGATTGTGTGTTTGAGTGAGTGTGTGTGTGTGAGAAGAGTGAGTGTGTATGAATGAGTGTGTGTGTGTGTGTGTGAATGTGTTAGGGTGAGGGAGTGTGTGTGAGTAAGTGAGTGCGTGTGATTGAGTGTGAGTGAGGAAGTGTGTGTGAGTGAGTGTGTGTGAGTGAGTGTGTGTGAGTGTGTGTGTGTGTGAGTGAGGGAGTGTATGTGAGTAAGTGAGTGCGTGTGAGTGAGTGTGTCTGAGTGTGTGTGTGTGTGAGTGAGTGTGTGTGTGAATGTGTGTGAGTGAGTGAGTGTGTGTGTGTGTGAGTGAGTGTGTGTGTGAGAGTGATTGTGTGTTTGAGTGAGTGTGTGAGAAGAGTGAGTGTGTGTGAATGCATGTACGTGTGTGTGTGTGTGTGTGTGAGTGAGTGTGGGTGGATGGAGGGTAGAAATGATTTAAGAAATAATTAGTTCACCAAAGCCCTGTCTGTCCCACCTTTCAATTATTTTGTAATGTTTATTGTTGTTATTTTCTTTGAGCCATTTATCTCACCGCTCCACTCACAGCCTCAGTATTAATAAATACATAAATATAAAGTTGTCTGGCTTACTCTCTGTGTGTGTGTGTGTGTGTGTGATGATTGTCAGCTGGTCTGTTGATTGTCAGCTTACCTGTTGATTGTTTCACTGCCATCCCCATGACAGGTTGAGATCCACACCTACAACCAGAAGTTCTCAGTGACGCGTGGAGGGTGTGCCGTGCTTACAATTGTGTGAGCTATTCAGTTATTTGACCTCAAGATCAATCTTCGTATTGTATGAAATTACTTCTTTATTATTATTATTATTATGTACGTGTGTGTTTCCCTTTTGTGTGAGTTCATATATGTACGCGTGTGTTTTCCTTTATGTGAGTTCACGTGTGTGTGTATTCTAATGGGATATATTATATATACATACGTGTGTGTATTCTAATGGGATATTATATACTTACGTGTGTGTATTCCAGTTTGAGCTCATATAGGTACCTGTGTGTATTCCAAGGTGTTTCACGTGCGT